>CM077651.1:22747518-23035018 GCA_039707465.1 Rhabdophis nuchalis
CATAATCATGCGGGAGACAACAGAAAGAGGGTTATTTGAATGAGCTCAGCTAGGCCATGAAACATTCCTCCAAATCTACCGTTGCCCCCTTCTCCCCCTCCCGCCGCACCAGCACCTGTTAACGCGCATGTAGGGGAGAGAAAGTGTGTTTTGCGCACCCAGGGAAGACGATGAAGGGAAGCAGAAATCCTTCCCAACAGGCGCTATAGTGAGAAGACCAGACCCACTGCCCAAATAAGAAACCTGCCAAGTGGCCAAGGCTTTGCTCTCGAGGTCTTGGTACCCTGTGGGTCCTCCCACCTGCCTGAATCAAATCCAGGGGCTCTGCCACTCTGTTTCCCACCTGAATGAAGAACAAGTTAGGCTCCCCCACCAAAGGCTTTGGCACTTCAGGAAGCTCCTTCCCCAAGTAGGCCTAGAGTGGGGAAACTTCCTGCCCCCCCCCCCCAACTAAACTTCCCAGCAAATGTGCAAAGGATAGCAGCCTAAAGTGCTACGGGAGGATACCTCTCTTTCCCGGAGAGAGGTCAGCCTGACCAAGAAACCAGCGGCAGATTCCTAGACATATTTTTACTTGTTCTGGTTTCAAGGACCTCAACACACCTGTCCTTCAGGGCTTCCCATTGGTCAGGTGATGGTTGTTGTTGTTTGCTTTTGAAGCCTAACCCTGAAGAGCCCGCAGAAGAGGGAGGGAGACCTCTTCAGTCCAGAAGAAAGATCTTTGTGAAAATAAGAAACCACCCCAAGACACCTGAATTAAATCATGCGGGTTTGTGAAGCTCTTTGATAGCCAAGGGAGGGTAAGGAGCAGTCAAACAAGTTTTTTTTTTTTTTTGCTCGGAAGAGATTCGGTGGAAACCAGCCCCCTAGTTGGCCGTGTATCCAAGGGAGCTCCTGGAGGCTGATTCTTTTTAATCTCCCCTTTCCCTTTTCAAATGATAACAGAAGTATTGGATTTTTTTTAAAAAATCGTCTTTCCCATTCACGATTTCAAACGAGAGAAATCAGGCAACAATGGTCTGATTTAGATTTCCCAGTCAATCCATTCAAAAGTGAAACAAAGCCCGCCTTTGGAGTATACCTTACATTTTCCCTGGCCTAGGCAGGTAAGGGCAATTGAGATTAGCATCTTGTAAGTAACTCAACAAGAAATAGAGGATTTTCTCTTTTCCCTGCTTCAGGCTTTTATTTAAACTCTTTGTTCCAAAATGAACAGAGTGGTAAGTCAGAGTCTAATTGTACAGATATAGCTTAGACGTCTAATTTTAAATTAGAGCACACCAGCAAACTCATTTATACACGTCAAATGTTAAAACCAATACTTAAAAAAACCTTTTTTTTCTTCAAAAAACTTTATATTACAGAAGGAGAAAGAAAGAAGAATGAAAGAAAGAATCCCTAAGTACTGTTTAAGCAAGTTGATTTCACAAACATTAATCCAAATATACATATTACAAAAGTAAAAGAAAATCGTTGCGGTGGAGGGAATTGTTTAAAATGAGCTTGATTCCTCCTCCCCCAAAAAATCATTATTTGCAACTGAATATTTATGCTTTTGTTAAAAAAATAAAGATTTCTCCCACCCACCCAAGCGGAGTGACTGCCAATCACATGAGAACACCCGGATTTTTTTTTTAAAGGTGATGGAGTTAAGGAGAGGGGAAAAGGGGGTAAGTGTTTTCTCTTGAACACGCAGGACTGAGATACATTGACATAATAAATATATTATTTCCCTCAAGTAGGAAGTCCGATTTAAAAAAAAGAAACGAAAAAGAAAGAAAAGCCTCGAACTCAAATGGCAACCGGGAAAAGTGACTCGCAGTTTGGGCTGACTCGCAGCCGTCTGAATCTGACTTGAGACGGGAGGGTGAGCCTTACGGATTTTATCCCACCCACCCACCCTCTCTCTTCCTTCGTCTGCTCGGAAGCAAGTCTCTTTGAAGGCAGCCAGACCTAGCAGCATCGAGCCAACGTGGGCGTAGGATGAAAGCCAAAACCCAAACCCACAGTTTTCAAAATAATATAGCCCTAGACCTAAAGTTCTCACGGACCGGTATACATTTTACAAAACTTCAGGTGAGATGCGCGGGTGGCGGGAGGAAGGGCGAGCAGCCGGTTTCTCTTCTGGGGAGAGTTAAGCGCCTCCCTTACTAACTTCTCTGTCTTGTAGAAGGGCTCTGCTTTTGGGAGGGGCGGGGTGGTGGTGGTGCCAACTCTCTTCTTGCTCAGTAGCATCCAGATATGAAAAGAAAACCTCGCGAATACGTCGGGGCTTGGGGAGGGGGGGGGGAAGCTAGCATATACTTCAGAACTGCGGGTCAGGAGAGGACGTGGGTTCGGGGGAGCGAAGGAGAGAGGAGACGAAAGCGGGCATGGGGCGGAGCGGGGAGGGGGAATCATGGAATGGAAAGCAAAGCAACTCCCAAGGTCGTGGGAAGCGGGTCTTGCGGTTGGCAAGGCGGGATCTTCTCGGAGAGGAAACGTCGAGGAAGCAGCGACTTCTAGGCCCCTCCAGCCGTGCCGGGGAGCAAGCCGGGGAGGTCACCGGCGTGGGTTCCCGTCTCAGGAGGGCGAGGCAAGCGCCAGGCTGCGGGCTTCTCGCGGGGAGCCCAGGCGGGGCTGAAGGCCGGCGTTCTCTCCTTGCGGCTGCAGTCCGGGCCCCCCCGAGGGCCGCCTGGCTCTTCTGGGCCCCGGGGCTCCTCCTCAGGGCGCTGATTGTCATAGGGCCGCGGCGTAGGCCGCCGCCGGGTAAGGGTCCAGTTGAGGTTTGCCCATGCCGGGCAGCAGGATGTAGGCCAGGGGCGGCTGGAGTCCCGGGCTGGGCCAGGCGCTGCAGTTGCAGGGGATCATGTAGCCGGGGTTGCCGGGGGACGGGTGCGAGTGACTGTGGCCCCCGCTGGCCGCGGCGGCGGCGGCTGCAGCCGCGGCGGCGTGGAAAGCGCCTCCAGCCGTCGGGTAAGCCAGCGAGGAGGCGTAGGGCAGTCCGGCCGCCGAGCCGCCGCCGCCGCCGGAGCCCGCCGAGGACGAGATCTCCGCTGCCATCTTCGAGCCCAGGTCGAGCAGAGAGTAAGGGCTGCCCGCCGCTGCGGCCGCGGCCGCCGCTGCTGCCGCTGCGGCGGAGGGAGGGAAAAAGACGCGGGCGGCCGCAGCAGCGGCGGCGGCGGCTTTCTCCGGGTTGGCCAAGAGGGCTTCGTGGCCGTGGAGGGCGCCGGCTTTGAGCGCCGGGTGATGCGGCCCGAGGGGGTGGATGTGGTGGTCGGCGACGTCGGGCAAGCCGTAGGAGACCACCGGGAAGGCGAACTTGTCCTTCTTGAGGAGGGTCTTGGGCTTCCTCCGCGGCCGGTACTTGTAGTCCGGGTGCTCCTTCATGTGCATGGCCCGCAGGCGCTTGGCCTCGTCGATGAAGGGCCGCTTCTCCGCCTCGCTCAGCAGCTTCCACTCGGCGCCCAGCCGCTTGGAGATCTCCGAGTTGTGCATCTTGGGGTTCTCCTGGGCCATCTTGCGCCGCTGCGCCCGCGACCAGACCATGAAGGCGTTCATGGGCCGCTTCACGTGGTCCGCCGGCTTGGCCATGCCCGCAGCGGCAGCGGCGGCGGCGGCGGCAGCGCCCAGCCCGTCGCTGCGAGCCACCCGCAGGAAATCAATGGTGGCTGCGGGGCCGGATCCGAGGTTGCCTCCCCCGCCCTCCTCCTCCTCCTCCTCCTCCTCCTCCTCGCGGGCGGGGGGCGATCCTCGCACCGTCGTCTTGGCCCTCCGCTCCTCTGCCGTCGAGACTCTCCCGCCCCGCGCCGTTCAGGGAAAGGCGAAGGTAGCAGAAAGCTCCCTTTGAAAACTTCAAGCCCGCCCGGCCTCTGCCTTGCTCCCGCCGGGGGGAAGGCGTTCGACAGCCGCCCGGACGACAGCGCCGCCTCCGCGAGCAACGAGAAGCCGAGGAAGCCGAGCCTTCGATCAAGCCGAGGGAGCGGGCGACGTCGGGGAAGAGGCGGCTCAATCCGGGGCCGAGTCAATCCAGTTTTTCAAGGGGAGCCCAACGCGGCGGCGTCCCGTCCCAGGACGGCTCCTCTCTTTCCTTCCGAGGTGCCGCTCGGCAGGCAAACCTGTCCGCGTCGCTCGGGTGCAAATTCTCCAGCTACTGCGAGAGGGCGAGCAGGCGCCCTTCCCCGCCTGCCATGGCCGAGTTGCCCTGGGAATCGGGCCGAGGAAGCCGGGCGCTCCTCCCCTCCGCCTGCTCCCCGCTTTCTCCCTTCCGGATTCCCTCGCGGGATTCTCCCGGGCACCGGCCGCTGCTTCGCGATCGTCTCGGCCGCCAAGAAGGAACCGCCGCTGCCGCCGTCCTGTCTCAGCCTCCGCCGCAAAGTTGCCGCAACTTTCTCTCGCCGATCCTCCTCCTCCGGCCGCCGACGCCTCCCCCCGCCTGGCGATGGCGGGGCTGCTGGGGCCGAAGGGCGAGAAAGTAGAACTTTTAAAGGCGGGGGAAGCGAGCGCAGGCGAGGAAGTCCGAGGCCGTAGACATTTCTAGCCCGATCCGGGCGGCTTGTTCCCCGGCTGCCTCCGCCGGCTGCCTCCGAGAACCGGCCGCTGCGCGCTCTCTGTTTGCCAAGGCATTCAGCCTGCCTATTTGATGCATGGCCAGTGTGTGTATCTCAGGGCAGAGGAGGAGGGGGGAGGAGGGAGGGAGGAGGAGGAGGAGGCGGGGTGACAGCCTTAGTGAAGGGGCGGGGCCGCCGGAACCCTTGGCTCCTCCCCTCCGGTCTCCCGGCTCCATTGATTAAACGTGAGCGCATTTCCGCCTCCCATTCAGGAAAGCGCCGGGCGGGAGGGGCGGGGCGGGAGGGAGGCGACGCTTCCCTTGGCCTCCCGAACAGTCGGGCGCATGCGCGGTTCGCCACCTTCCCCCTTGGAAGACCCTCGTTCTCCGCTTCCGCGAGCTTTTCCTGGGTTTCGAGTCTTTCGGGCTCGGCGGCGGCCGAGGCTGAAACCGGCGGAAAGTTCCGGGGTGTCCCGTCCAGGCACTGAAAACAGGCAGAAGGGAGTTTGGGGTGGTGGTGGGGCGTTTGGATGATGCTTGCTTCGCTTCTCACTTTCCCTTTTTCCCACTTTCCCTTTTTCCCACTTTCCCTTTTTCTCACTTTCCCTTTTTCCCACTTTCCCTTTTTCCCACTTTCCCTTTTTCCCACTTTCCCTTTTTCCCACTTTCCCCCTGGGACAGACTGCCGCGTTTTTTAAGCAGGCGGCGCGGAATTCCCCCGCGAAGGGTTGATGCTGTTTAGGTCAAGTCCCGTTTGGCGGAGTCCGGGTTGGGCTTTGGCCGCGATTCGCCTTCATCCGGCGGCGGGAAGCTTTGTCTCCCTTTGTGGCTCGAAGGCAAAGTCACCCAGAGTCTTGTAAAGCAGGGGTCCCTAATCCACTCACCCCCACCCTATGCCAGGGGATCGTCACCGGGCAGCGGCATGCCAGAAACCGGTCCACGCAAATAAGCGAAACCTCATCCGTGGGATGCAGGCAGTACGTGAAACCACGCCCCCTCCACTCCGGGGTGGGGGAAATCTCGCTCCACGGAACTCTTGCCCAAATGTTTTTTTTGGGGGGGGGGGCTGCTGGTTTAGGGCAGGAGTCTGCAAAGTTGGCTCTTTTAAGACTGGTGGACTTCAACTCCCAGAATTCCCCAGCTGACTGGCTGGGGAATTCTGGGAGCTGAAGTCCAGCAGTCTTAAAAGAGCCAACTTTGCAGACCCCTGGTGTAGGCGAAAGGTCGGAGATGAGTCCCGTCCCTTGGCGATGAGACGCCAGGCAGCTTTTACCAAAAATAGAGGGAGGGGGGGCTGGGCAGGGCAGGGAAAATAAATGCTTACTACGCAAATAGGAAGGTCCCGCCCACTCCCCATATTTCTCAAGTGCAGAGTAACGTCGGCTCGCCTGTCCTGCCACTCTCGCTCGCCCCGTTAGTGGGCTCGGTGCTTGGCTCGTCCGCTAGAGATCCCGTGCCGCGCCCGAGCGCCCGGCTCTAACTTACTCTGGCGAGGCCAAGAAGCATCGATGAAGGGGTGGGAGATTTCGGGGTGTCCAGATGCGGATCCTCCCGCCCCTCTCCCTCCCTTGCCCCCCTATCTTTCTCTCTCTCCCTCCCCCTCTCTTTTCTCTCTCTCCCTCTCCTCTCTCTTTCTCTCTCTCTCCCCCCTCTCTTTCCCCCCTCTCCCCCCTCTCCCTCCCTCCCCCTCTCTCTTTCTCTCTCTCCCACTCCCTCCCCCCCTCTCTCTCTCTCTCCCTCCCTCCCTCTCTCTCTCTCCCTCCTCCTCTCTCTTTCTCTCTCTCCCTCCCTCCCTCCCTCTCTCTTTCTCTCTTTCTCTCTCCCTCCCCCACTCTCTTTCTCTCCTCCCTCTCCCTCCCTCCCCCCTCTATCTCCCACTCCCTCCCTCTCTCTTTCTCTCTCTCTCCCTCCCCCCCTCTCTCCCTCCCCCTCTCTCTTTCTCTCTCTCCCTCCCTCCCTCCCCTCTCTCTTTCTCTCTCTCCCTCCCTCCCCACTCTCTTTCTCTCTCCCTCCCTCCCTCTCCCCTCTCCCTCCCCTCTCTCTTTATCTCTCCCTCTCCCTCCCCCTCTCTTTCTCTCTTTCTCTCTCTCTCTCTCTCCCCCTCCCTTTCTCTTTTGGCCCGCAATGTCACTAACGGGGATAAAAGGAAGCGGTGGCTGCGTGGTGGGGAGGGGATCCGAGCCAGCAGCCCCTCGGAGGCTCCCCGGGAAGAGAGAGCGGCCGAGGCTTAGAGACGCTCAGTTCGCGGAATAAGCCAAGCGCGTTTCTCCTCCGCTTCTTCCCCGCGTGGCAGCCTTCCAGCGCTTTTCCTTTTTTCGACTTTACTTGCCACAAAAACTCAGAACTTCGGCTTGAAACAGTTTGAGACCCTTTCTCTGCCAACAAGGCTCCCCTAAATAGGGATGCCCACCTTGGATGGCCAGTCCCTGTTAAAATAAGACAAACCGGTTAATTTGTTTTTTAGAATTTAGGCTACTATCCGAAGGATTTGCACCTTGCACTCTAGCGCGGAATTGGTTTAACCTCGGTTCCCACAGCGCGCTGAGCTTTCCCGTTACGAAATTCCAATGGCTGGGTTCACATAACAGGCTACGTCTACACCACCCCAATAACCAGCTTTAGGACAAAGACAGAATGAATATGTGGACTTGATACACCAAGAGAACTGATCCAAAGGTGCTTTTTCAAGAGGCAACCGCACTTTCTGGTTTTTCATTGAAGATGTTTCGCTGCTCATCCAAGAAGATGAAGAAGCTTCTTCAGCTTCTTAGCGTCTTCATCTTCTTGGATGAGCAGCGAAACGCCTTCAATGAAAAACCAGAAAGTGCGGTTGCCTCTTGAAAAAGCACCTTTGGATCAGTTCTCTTGGATGAAGAAGCTTCTTGGATGAGAAGCGAAACGTCTTTAAAGAAAAACTAGAAAGTCCAGTTGCCTTTTGAAAAAGCACCTTTGGGACAACCCTGACCTGGATGACTGAGAATATCCATAGACATTAACAGGCTGAGCTAAACATCCCCAAGGATCAAATACAACGTCTGAACCCATCGGTGTGGGTTAACAAACGTGTCCGGGACCACATTCTCGGGCGCTTTCATTCCGACGACCGTGAAATCTAGTGTCAGTTGAGGTGTCTACTTCATCCATTTGCCTATCCCGTGAGAAGGGTACTTTTGCCCGGCAGTTCCGAGACCCTTGTGAGTTGAGGGACCGAACGATGCTGCCAAACGTGTCTTCAGGTTCCCGAAGGCAGAGGGGAGGAAGCGTCCGATTCGAAGTTGCTTCCGGCCTTCTGGAAACGAAGTTAATCAGGATTATTTTTTTTCCCTAGAAGGGCTTTATGGGGGTTGAGTGAGGTCGTCCAGGTATAGTTAGAAAAGTCAAGTTGGCCGCCACGACGGTGCGATTCGAACCAGTGGTGAAATTCAATTTTTTAAAAGCTACCTGTTTTGTGGGCGTGGCTTGGTGGGCGTGGCAAGGGGAAGATATTGCAAAATTTCCAATCTCACCCACTCTGGGGCCAGGCAGAGGTGGCATTTGCCGGTTCTCCAAACTAATCAAAATGTTTGCTACCGGTTCTCCAGAACCTGTCGAGTTTCACCCTTGATTGGAACCTCTATTCGTGCAAGGCAGTTTTCACCCGCCGTCGTGACCGCCATTTTGACTTTTTTGACCTATCCCCCAGCAGCAGCAGCAGCGACGCCTGAGCCCGCAAAGAGGGTCTTGTCAATGCTGTGGATGCCAGGCGCGAAAAGTCTTCAGGCTCGGCCCCGGAGCACCAATTCAAATGCCCTCTTTTGTCCGTCGAAGAAGCCCCCTCCTCAGCCCCCTCCCCACGTCCAGCCCCCACGTTTCCTCCGCCGAGGGGGAACTGGACTCCACGGCGGGCGGAGAAACCCGCAGCCCGCACTTTTCTAGGACTTTTCCCCCCGCACAGAGGCCTCGGGCCCAGTCCCGTTCTTTGCCCTCCTCCCATTAGCCCAGACTTTTAAAAGTAGCCCCCCGACTCAGGCAGAAGAAGAGAAGAAAACTTGGAAATGCCCAGGATAGTAGAACAAACCACGGGATGATCCAGGGTTGGGGAGGGATGTATGTCAATTCTATTCGAGTCCAAATCGGGCTCCCCTGCCTGCCCCCCCCTTTTTCCCTCTGAGACCCCTCCCCCCAGGCTAACCCAAATGGTAGCTTTCCAAGGGGGCTTTCCACGAAGGCTTGAAGCCCCCTTGAACCCCGCGGATCTTCTTGGCCCTCGAGAGGCGGCCCTGACAGGTGGACTCGGATGACGGAATCGCCAAAGCGTCTTTTTAAGCTGGTTAAAAAGGGGGGCTTGGCATCCCTGGAGCTTTTATAGGGCTGTTTTTTTTTTTAGAGCTGGTTCGAGGCCCGACAGGCTGTCAAGAAGCACCGATTCCCCCGGGTGCCCGAGCCAAGCTTTCCGCGGGGAGGGGGGGGTAGGTTGGTGGGGGTTTGGCAGCTGAGAAGATGCACCAGATCCTTCCCGGCTCTCTTCTCGGGAACGAACCTTAAACGCGGCTGCTTCCTGCTTTTAACTTTTAAGGGGAGGCAGAAAACATACCTTTTATTCGGTACCCAGCTCAAGTGTTAGGTGCGGGCTGCGGGGTGTGACTTAACAAAACGGAGATCCAGTGCGTGTGTGTGCGCGTGTGTATGCGCGTACGTATGTATTTGTGTGTGTGTGTGTTTATGGAATGGAATGGAATGGAATAGGATAGGATAGGATAGGGTAGGGTAGGATAGGATTCTTTATTGGCCAAGTGTAATTGGACACACAAGAAATTTGTCTTTGGTGCATATGCTCTCAGTGTACATAAATAAAAAATAAAATAGAATATATTCATCAAGAATCATAGGATATACTTAGTGATCGTCATAGGTTACTAATAAGCAATCAAATCTTACTAGGAAACAAATAAAGCAATATAAAATTTAAAGATGCAAACAACATGGTTATAGTCATAAGTGGAAAGAGATAGGAACTAGGAAGGAAGAGAAGAACAGAGGGAGAATAATATTCCTCCTTTATCCATTTTTACAAGGGTGAGTTGATGTTTTTTTTACGGTGGGTGGGGAGGAAATAGCGGTTTCTGGGGTGCCTTAGCAAGCCTGGTCCGCCTCTCTTTGCTGAGGGGGGGGGGGGAGAGCTATCCATCCCGAGGACTTACGGGTCGGCTAATTCCCTCGCTCCGAGAGAGGGAGCTTCAGCATATGGCAAAACGTTTCACCCTTCACAGCTCAAAAGGGCCCACGATTAACGCCCCCGCCCGGGGCTCCCGGATGAATGGAAGTGTCAGCGTGATTAATGCGGAGCCCAAAGGGGCGATTCCGCCGCCGCCACAGCCTCCGCTTCAGGTTGGTCTTTGAGAATTCAGTGTAGGCGGGGAAGGAGGGAAGGCGCGGATCTTCCTTTCCCAATGCCTGCTCCTTACTTTGAACCCGGGCTCCCCGGATTGTCTTTTTTCTTTTTTTTTAAAGGAGGTTCAAATGGACCTTCAAAAAGTAAACCAAAAAACCACAACCCTTTCTGCGTTTTAAAAACGAGTATTTCCACTGGCATCTTCTCCTCTAGGCTGTTAATTCTTTCCGCGTAGTGGAATTTAGCCCACCTAGAGTTGCCAGTGAGAGAGTGGGCGGCTATATAAAGTTAAATAAATAAACAAATAATATTAATCAATCAATCAATCTCGGAAGAAGGCTTCTCTCTCTCTCTCTCTCACACACACACACACACACACACGCACACAGATATTGATTGAAGCTCCAATCCTCTAGTAAATGTAAAGATTCCCCCCACACATATGTCCTAGTCTTCCCGCCTCTAGGGGGCAGTGCTCATCTCCGTTTCAAAGCCAAAGAGCCAGCGCTGTCCAAAGACATTTAGTCATGTGTGGCCAGCATGACTAAATGCCCACCGCTGTTACCTTCCCACCAAAGGTGGTCTCTATTTTTCTACTTGCATTTTTACATGCTTTTGAACTGCTAGGTTGGCAGAAGCTGGGACAAGTAACGGGAGCTCACTCCATTACAGATTCGTACCTCTGACCTTTTTGATTGACAAACTCAGTGTCTTAGCCACTGAGCCACCACATCCCCAATCCTCTACCCACCTGCTTTAAAGACTCTTGAAGGCAATGGAATTTCTGAAGAGTAAGTAGCGGTCCTCTGAATGGGTCAGATCCATGTTTCATTATTTGGTTGTCAATGCAGTTTTCTCTAACGAATTCAGAAGAAAGGCACCTGATCTTTACTGGGATGGACTCTCTAATCTGGCTCTATTGTGTCTTCTACCAATCACCTCTCTTTCCTCTTGTCTTGTTTTCTTTTAGGGTGCCCTTGAATGTATTAATTTAAAGTCAATCCCAGAGAACTCGCTTTCAAAGCAAGGTTTGCATTAAAGGCGCTCCTTACAACTGCCACCCAATTTGTGAACTTCAGATAGTCCTCGACATACGACCACCATTGAGCCCAAAATGTGCGTTGCTAAGTGAGACATTTATTATGTGAGTTTTGCCCCATTTGAGAACCTTTCTTCTTTCCCAGTTGTTAAGTGAATCATTGTATTTGTTAAGTTAGTGATATGGTTGTTAAATGAATCTAACTTCCCCACTAACTTGTCAGAAGGTTGCAAAAGTGGATCACATGACCCCAGGACACTGCAACCATCGTAAGTATAAACCAGTTGCCAAGCATCCAAATTTTGATCACTTGACCCTGGGGATGCTAAAAAAAATCATGGGTGAAAAAATTGTCACAAGTCACTTTTTTCGTTGCTGTTGTAACTTTGAATGGTCACTAAATAAACCATTGTAAGTCGAGGACTACCTGTAATAAATTTTCCCCTTAAAGGTGAACAGTACAATAAGATATAAGGGAATGGAATTGATTAGAGGGGTTTGTGTGCAGCTTTCATTCTATTATTTTACTGGGTTTGCAAAGGGAGAAGGAGAAAAAGAGGTCCTGGTGGAATCCAAGTAATGCAACTGCAGGGTTAGCCAAATCTTTTGCAGCTGCTCTCAAGAATTTTTCCAGCTCTACCTCATGGTACCAGTGGACCATCAGTGTACAAAATCTCTCTTTGCCACTAAACAATTGGCCTTAGATTTAGAAAGCAATGAATTGCGATCCTGTGAACTCTATACAGAAGAAATATGTCTATAACATTGGAAAACTCTATCTTAATCCCAATCTGAACAGGATTTATCTTTATCCCAATCTGAGTATGGAATTAAATAGGGAGGCATTACAGATACACACAGAGAGAAAGAGGCATGAGAGAGGGGTGTGAGAGAGAGAGAGGCATGAGAGAGGGAGGAGAGAGGGAGTGAAAGAGAGGAGATAGAGGGAGGGAGGGAGAGAGAGGGGGGCAAGAAAGAGAGAGGGGGGGGAGGGAGGGAGGCGTGCAGGCATGAGAGAGAGAGGCAAGAGAGAGAGACAAGAGAGAGAGGAGAGACAGAGGGAGGGAGAGACAAGAGAGAAAGAGAGGAGAGAGAGGGAGTGAAAGAGAAGAGAGGGAGGCAGGCAGGCAGGCATGAGAGAGGGGGCAAGAGAGAAAGAGGAGAGAGAGGGAGTGAAAGAGAGGAGAGGAAGGGAGGGAAGGGGAGGGAGAGGGGGACAAGAGAGGGAGAGAGAGGGGGGGAGAGGGAGGGAGAAAGAGGAGAGAGAGAAGGAGGGAGAGAGGATTAGAGAGAGAGGCAAAAGAGGAAGAGGGTGGGAAGGAGGGTGGGAGGGTGGGAGGGAGGGAGAGAGAGAGAGAGAGAGAGAGAGAGAGAGAGAGAGAGAGAGAGAGAGAGAGAGAGAGAGAGAGAGAGAGAGAGAACTCATTGCTGCAGCCATTGGAATGGACTTATTAACCACTATCTGATCCAGCCCGCAGCTTACCAGTTAAAGGCTCACTGTTTCTGCCCATGTTCTCTTTCCTCAAAGTTCATTATATTTGTGGTTCTAAATTACAAAAGCATTGGAACCCGTTTCTCCTTCGTGACAGCTGAGTGCTGTTCACTGTGATGCTATTCCAGTTTGCATTTCCATCCCCCACCCATCCCCTATGGGTCTTTCCAAGCAGAGGGAAGACCTGTGAGAGTGCAAGGCCAGGTACCCGTGCCTGGAGGCTCAGCAGGCTGAGATGGCCAGTCAATTCCAGACCATAATAAAACCCACCAGCAGCACTTCCCTCCAGCCTTCACCCCAAACCCCACACCATAAGGCCGAAGCAGACCCCAAGTTGGAATTTCTACCCCCCCCCCCCCGCCCAGCCTGCACAAAAAGACCCTGAAGGGAGAGACTCTCTGCAGCAACACAAGCATTCATTGCATCTATCCGGACCAGGGGCCGTAGTTTGAGGACCCCTGATTTAGTGCGATATAAAAAAATGCAAATAATTTTTCTGTGGACTACCAAAATTTTTCATGGACCACCAGTTGGTGACCGCTGGCATAGAATATGTGCTTTCATCCTGAGCGAAATGAGTGGCAAAGACTGAAGCAGCACTTGGAGGAGGTGTTTGTTTTGGAAAATGAGTTGAAGAAGACAGTCTTTGTGCACTATTGACGTCACACAATAGCTTTTAATAGGCATTAGGACATTTTTAGAGTTTTTCTAACTTGCTGACGCTCTTGCCTCCTAACAAAGTTTTTCTTTCCTATTGTTCTGCCATCAAGGGAGATAAAAATTGGGATATTTTCCCTCACTGATCTGACACATCCCAATTCATAGATTGGAGTCCATTTTCCAGTTCAGGTGCAGGGATTTGTGATGAGGCCCCTGGACGCTTCCCTAGATGCCTCTCCAGATGTCAGCTCGGAGGAACGTGAACGAGTTCTGGGCATGTCAGGAGGCCTGTTAGTCAATGGCTACAAGCAGTTGGCTGAGGGGGATTTGGCTGAAGCAGAGATGCTGCAGGATAGCCCTGAGGCTTCAGGTGGGGAACGCAGGCAGCTGCAGCTGGACAATGATGAGGAAGAGGAACTGCCTTCTGCACCTGATCCAAGAATAGACAAGGGAGAGAAAAGGCAGGAGCAGAGAAGGTCAGCTGGATTACTTGTGAGGAGGCAGCCTCAACACTCTTGATGGGCTGCACCGGAAGTTGGCTATTTGGCACCGCAGACAGATGGATGATGCCGAGAACCAACCCTTTGTTTTCTTGCTGTGTATTCTTGCACTGAACTTCGGTTAGTGTCTCGTCAGCCTTGCCTTTGCCTGTGGATTTGCCTTTTGCCTTGGGAACTTGCTTTAACTTAGTGGACTGGACTAGCCTTTGCCTCGAGAACTAGTTGGCTTCATTTGAGCAGCTTGTGGAACTCACTGGGGTTGAGCTGGTGCCAGCAGAGGGAATTGTTGGGGAATACCAGGTTCGATGCCTTAACAAAGATTCCTTACACCTGTGGTGTGTGTGTGAGAGAGTGAGTGAGTGAGACAGAACAGAATTGAAGATAAAGTGACTTTTGTACATGGCTGGACAGTTTCACTCTGAACATATCTAGATAAGAGCTTGGAAAGGTTTAGCAGCAAACTGTTCTACGTTTTTCCTCACTGTCGACCAGAATCTTCCACCTTGTAAAAATTGCCTTGCCCTCCATGCTGGGACAATAGAAGGTAAATTTCACCTTCTTTTGTTTCAGGCTTCCAGAGATTGAAGAGGGCTACCTTATTCCCCCATAATCATCTTGTAGTAGGACTTCGCTTCCATTCCCGTGCCAGATTCTTTGCCCTATTCGAGTTTGTCTAAATTATTAAAATGTAGTGTCTAGAGCTGGACACAGGTGTGATCTGAGCAATGAAGAAGAGTGTGGATTGTTTGCTTCTTGTAGTTGGAAACAATATTTTTAATGTGTCGACCTTCTTAAAAGTATGACAGAGCTCCCTCCAATATAAAGGGCTTTACACTCTGTGGTTCCTGATGTTTGCAAGGTGTCTGCTGCTTTGAATTCTTCCCATCATGCCAATACCAGAGTCATTCTCACCTTACTCTCTGCTAGACTCTAGCAGATTTTCCACTGACTTCAGCAGAAGCTGGTTCCTGTTGTCATTCATCATGTTCTTATTTTAGGCCCTTGAAAATTATTAATTAGGAGTGGATGGTTTAAATGAATCCAGTTGCTTTGAAGCTAAGAGAACGTTGTCTTCATTATGTGCTAATTCTTGGGATGATGCAATGGTATCGATATAATTATGGAGGAATAACGAGAAAGTCATCTTGTGCAAGGGAGACGATTTGCATTTTAAGCACTTAACACAATCCAAAACCAGAGCCTTTATTTTGTTGGTCAGGCACCTCCTGAATAGATACATTACCATGTCAAAGATGAAAACAACATTAATAAACTCTCTGTGTGTCTGTGTGTGTGTAAGAGAGAGAGACAGGAGAGTCTAAATTGCAACAGTTTATTTGAATAAGTTATTGCACAGATTTAGAAAAACCTGGGCGTTTGAGAGGAAGGATCTTTAGCTGGTTAAAAGACTTTAGACATTTTTTATATGGCTCTCCTACTTCTTTTTTAACCTTCTGTTTTTTTATTTTTCCCTTCTACAACACATTACAATCATTATATCAACATTTTTGTCTCATCATATCTGTACATGTATATAATTTCGCTGCTATGTTTACACACTTTTATACACAGTTATATATATTGTTTTTGGCTTAATTAATTTTATTCTTGTTTTGCAACCATTTGTACCAAATGTTCCAAATTTCATAATATTCCAACTCTTCTTTGCCTTTTAATTTTAGTGTCAATTTGTCCATCTCTGCACAATCCAAAAATTTTTGTATCACTAATTCGTCCGAGGGGGCATTATTTTGTTTCTAGCATTGGGTTCTCCTACTTCTAAGTTTTGAGGGAAACATGCATAACTGTCTCCTACTTAGGCACTTGGGCTTCAATAAAGGGGTGTCCACAGGGAGAAGGCCAAGGAGTATCAAAATGGTGGCTGCGGAAGGCAGCCATTTTGGCAGTATTGATCCTTTTGCTGAAGAGATAGCTCTTGAAAAAGGAACTGGTTTTATCATTTTTGATGTGATCAACAATGCTCCCCAACAAGCAAAAATAAAAAATAAAAATAGCCCTCAATCTGGTTTGATGTTTGGCAATTTGAATGTCGTAATAATTGGGCAAGTACTAGATTATTATTTTTTTAAAGTGGGGGGGACAACACAGAAACTGTGGGGAGAGAATTATGGTTCTCCTGATGGCAATCTGCACCTAATCATTCTCAGCCACTGAAAAGATGACTCACACGCTCAATAGACTTATCACTCTGCTATTTCAAGAGGCACTTTGTGTTTTCGAGCCTTTGTTTGTGCACGAAAGCCTTTCCATACCCTCCCTTCAAAGTTGACATTTGTCTTTGTGTAGGTCTCCGCCACCAATTCCACATTGCTTTCAGTTGTCAAAAGTTGCCAGGCCCTTAAACACACTTGCAAGACTGCATTCCTCATTTGTATCGTTTTCTCTCTTTATCCCCAAGATTTATGAGCGCTGCACGTTGACTTTCGTCACATTTGGCCTGATTTAGAGAAATCCCAGAACTGGAAGGGTATTCATTCACCCGGGGCTCAAACTGCTCTGGGAGGGCTGCAGACATTCCCAGTGATAGGGACACAAGTGGGTGTTGTGCTGATCGAAAGCTACCACACACACAGTGATTTTCAGCGGAGATCATTCATGTGCTAATTTTCAGACAGACATAAGCACAGATAATCCGTGGGGCATTTTCAGCATCCGACAGTGACATGGGCAATTTTTGGTGGAGTCTTTTGACAAGATGGCTGGATTCACAAGGCACGTTTAACCTCACCTGGGTACTGAATTAATTTGTTCTCTGGTATGCATAATATACTGAACTGTAAACTAACCACACTAGTTGGTTGGTTGGCAACATCACATTGTCAGACACACACACAAAACCTAGCTAAGATTAATAGAATAGTGGTCAGGCATAGCATATTGTGCAAATGTGCCTGCTAAGTCCTTCAGTGGTTTACACATCTCGTTAAGTAGGTTGTATGAATATACTCATTGTGATGTTAGTTGTCACAGCAACCTACAAAGCCCAGTGTCTGTATTATGGGGATAGGCATTGTGGTTTTGGATGAAGGAGGGGAAAAATGAGAGCGAAGTTTTGTAGAAAACCAAGGTGGCCAACAGATCATTTTCTGAAGAATTACTTTGAAGGCCCAAGAGGAAGAACACAAGTGAAAGTAAGATCTTTTTGAGGGGCCCCAAGGCCTCCATGTGAAGTCCTTCCACAAGAAATTCTTAGTATCCCTCCAATCCCACAGAGAAGGTTGCCTACTCATGCAACTCTGAATGTAGTTCTAATAAGAACATTTAAAAAAGATTTCACCAGCTACATTCCAAGATTATTTTGAAGAAAAATGGAAAGAATACACTTGTTGGACCCAAGCAAGTCTGAATCTGGTCAGAGCACAGACGACCCATAAAATTAACACAAATTTCCTTGCATTGGAAAAAGGCCATAAATAACCACATAATGAAAATACGACATCCCTGCAGTTGTGGAAGCTGTTTTCCCAAGAATGCGCACCATAAAATAACCTATAAGGCAAATGGGACATACCCATAACTGCTAGAATTCCTATGTTCCTGCAACCTATAGCAAGAACACCTAAACATTCCGGGCTCAGGGGACATATTAGGTCTGATTCTGGATGCTTCTGACTATATATGAATAATATATAGTTGAGTAGACTGATTTCCAAGAGAGAAGAGTATTTATAAAGGGGAGAGTTGGGCTTAAAAAAAAATAGAGGTGTAATGGCATAATCCTGTGACTCACACATAATTATTTTTAAAATTGTCAACAATCAATAGGACACCAACTTTTTGGGAGCAGGAAAAAAAGGATTCCGTAGACCACCCATACGCCTGTTTCGCCCTACCGGAGCAGCAATTGGTATTCATTTTCTGTATATTTAAGCCCAATCGTTTGTCACATTAACAAGTATTCTTCAGGCTTTCTTTTCTTTTCCAAAAGAAAAGACTCAGAAAGCTCACACATATCTGGATTCCGAGAACAGAGGTAGATAGTTTACTTTGGCTCTTATAGCACAGCGAGAGAGTGTATGATGATGGCAAAGCAATAAATCGAAAGAGCCAGTTTTCCTCTAGGCATTCCAGTTGATTTGCTTTTTAATTGGGAGGGGAAAGTTCTGAGATCTGTGGAATATTAAATTGCTCCAATGCAAACAAACAAAAAGGACGAGGGGAAAGAGAAACACCAGCAGATCAAAAAGCCTATTTGCAACTCCCTTTGTCTTTAGGAAACATCTATACCTGTCATTCTGAAAAGTCATGGCGCTTGATCTAGCCAAGTAATGGCGCACACAGGACTGAACACGATAGAGGATTCAGGGAGGGAGGGGGGAAAGCAGAGCAAAAGATTGTTACAGATTTTTTCTCTCTGTCTCCCTTCTAAGACCAAGTCTCTTCGGCTGTGCTGGAATTGCATTCACACAATTCTTAGCCATTACCAGATCAAGGAAAACACCCTGTCATTTTGGTACTGTGCATTATGACTGGGAATCGAAGGAACGAAATGAGGCGTACAGAACCTTTTAAGGTAACTAAGTGGAAGTTAGTTCTGTACTCACCTCACCTCATCTTACCTTCATGGGAGGGCATGTCAGGTGTGTTTCTATCTTTCTCTGCTGTGGGGTGGGACAGTATTTCCCGCCAGGCTGAAGTGGAGCTTGCAAAGGAGCACTCTGGGTGCAAACATTTAGCCAACAGTGGGTTCATCTTTTTTCTTTTAGTTTAACATTTTTATTGAGTTATAAAGTATTGTAAAACACATAATGCAAAAGTAAATAGAAAAAGGGGGGGAAAGGGAAAGAGAAGCGAGGGCAGAAAAGAAAAATAAGCATTGACTTCCAACTCGCTCTGTTACAGTAAAATAAGGCATTAACATCAAAGCAACTTTTTGCTTTTCCATAATAGTACGAACAAGATATTGCTATAAAGATCTATCTGTAAAATCCAAAGTCATACTTTCATTCCTTTCCACATCGAGCACAAAGTTCAGCAGTGGTTTCCTTGTGGAAATGAAAGTACTTATGTTCTTTTCTTTAATCAAAGTCATCAATTTTGCTATTTCAGGCAATGCCTGAATCAACCTCTGCATCCATTCATCTACGGTAGGAGTTGAAACGTCCTTCCATTTTTGTGCATACAACAGTCTTGCTGCTGTCAACATCTACAGTAACCAAGTTCCAAGTTTTTTCTCCAGATCTTTTTCCATTAGGCCCAGAAGGAAAAGTTCTGGTTTCATTTTTATCTCCATTTTCAAAATTTTCTTTAGCGAAATATGAACCATATGCCACAATTTTTTTTGCTTTAAGACATGTCCACCATACATGATTTGCCAATTTTGTTGTATTTATTTTGTACAATGACTATAAAGACTATACTACTATTAAAAGTCCCTTCTTTACTTCTATACTTCCAACATTCATTTGACATGCCTTTATACATCTTAGACAACTGATGGTGTCTACATCAGTTTATACATCTTAGACAACTGATGGTGTTAAATACCAATCATACATCATCTTATAGAAATTTTCTTTTAGATTATAATTTAATGTAGATTTTAAACCCTTCGTCCACATATTTTCCCATTGTTCAAGCATCTCATTATATCCAAAATTCCTTGCCATCATCGAGTTCCGTCTAACAGTAACAACGTCAAGCCCATGTTTCACCATTTTATGGGGAGGACATCCTGATATGTTTTCTCAAAGGCTTTGGTAAGGTTTTGTTACATTTGGCATTCCCCTGATCTATTAAGATAATAACTTTATTGAAGGATATAAAGATATTCTGGCATGATTTGTTTGCAATAAATCCAGACTGGCTCCTATTAATTATAGATGTCTATCCAAGCGCTCACAGATACACTGTTTAATAAATCAGCTCAGCGATCTTGCTCAGTATAAGCTTCAAGCATGTTTATTTATCCCTAATGAGAGAAGGAGCTCAAAATAGTTGGGAGAATGGCCAATAGATTCTACTGCGGACTAAAAATAGAGGAAGCCAATATCTATCTATCTATCTATCTATCTATCTATCTATCTATCTATCTATCTATCTATCTATCTATCTATCTATCTATCTATCTATCTATCTATCTATCTATCTAATAATAAGTATAGGTATGAATATAAACATGACCAAAGGAAGTAAATACAGATAAATGGGGATAGTAAGACAGGGACACTTATGCATGCTCCCTTTACGGACCTCTTAGGAATGGGGTGAGGTCCACAGTAGACAGTTTGAGGTTGAAGTTGTGAGGGCTTGAGGCTGTAACAATGGAGTTAGGTAGAGCATTCCAGGCGTTGACCACTCTGTTGCTGAACTCGTATTTTCTGCAATTGAATTTGGAGCGGTTTACTTTCAGTGTGTATCGATTGTTTGTCTGTGTATCATTGTGGTTGAAGCTGAAGAAGTCATTGACAGGCAAGATGTTGTAGCAAACAATATTGTGTACTATTCTTAGATCAGACCATAGGCGGCACAATTCCAGATAGTCCTAAGGGGGTGGTCTGGTCCTCATAGGACCTTCAAAATCTATAGCAGGCACTCCAGTATATTTCAACATCTTCCATGATAGTTAAACCCTTCTTAACTTCACTTTGTCCTCTTGGTTTGATAGGAAGAGAAGTGGCCAAAATAATAAAAGGGAAACATTCCTGCAATTAATTGTCTTCATCCTGTTCCTGCATTTGTATGCCCTGCCTTTAAAAGGAGAAAAGAAGAATAAAGGAAATGTGCCTGACTAAGAATAGATGATCAGTTTTGCAGGACAACGGAAGGTGTAGAACAGGCTTCTTTGCTGTACCCTTAATCCAAAATTAGTATTTACTAATATTTCCTCTTTCTGACACAGTCATTAAGTTTCTTTATTTTTCTGCCTTATTAGCTGACAACAATCATTCCAGGGTTTTATACCCAGTCACGGTTGGAGAGTCCAGTCTATGGACTGTAAAGCTTATTCGTAACCCAGTTTTGTCTGCAGTTGTGTTGGGAAAGGATTGAATTACAGCTTTGGTAGCAGATTACATTTCTTTGTATTATTCTATTTATATATCTGGTTGTTCTATTATGCATACTCTTCATACAGTCTTTAAGGCAGATTGGGCCATATCTTATTTGCTGTTAGGGGGAGGTCAGGAAGGGTAAATGCCTCCCCCACCCCCCACCCCAATATGGTTTTGAAAGCAAAATTACGAACATACTATCATCAACTTAGAAAATCACTGGTTTTCAATTGCTCCTTTGAAATTCTGTCTACCATTCCGCCTAGCTTATGTTCAGTTTGTTTAAAAACATACACACACACAAATTCAAGAAAATGGATGGTGAAAAATGGGAACTGCTTTAAGCTAAAAAAATGCATGCATGCAATTATATATATATAATTGTTCCACAACACCCTGTTAGGGCCCCAATTAAGGGAGGAAGCATACTGCTCTCCTTTTCTGCCTTTCGGCTCATCATCTAGACAGAAAGCCATGAGTTCCGTTGTGTGATTTTTTAAATATGTGTGTAAGTTTTATGAGCTGATCAATTTATTTATGATCTGATTTATTGATCAGCTCATAAAACTAACACACACACACACACATATATATTTGCTTTTTGACTGTTTTTAAGATTATTCACCAATTCGCCAATCCAGAAGAGCTCTGGATGATATTCCAATAATTTTTAGTAGAACCACTTTCTCCATGTTTAGTTTGTAAGGTCCTGCTTGTGCTGCTTCTAAAGTTAGATATTTAGTCTTTAATACAGTTGATTGGTATCTACAATTTAAATATTTTCCAGAAATTCCAAGGACATCTGCAAGGGAGGAACGAAAGGTCAAAAAGAGTCACAATCACACAATTGAAGCCCAACCTTTTAACTGCATGGTCACAACAACGATCTTAATGTTTTTGGTATCCTGGTCTCCGATGCCCGGGCAGAATGTCTAAGAGAATAAGCAAAAAGAAGCTGGACATACCAAGTAAAAAAATAATAATACAGAAAAATGTGAGCAGCAGTCAAACCAACCCCAAAAACAACATCAAGAGCAGAAAATAAAACATACCAACTAACATTAGATTTACCACTAAACGTAAAAGGCTTTTGGGAAAATAAACACATCTGTTACATTAAATCAAAAAGGATTTTTATTTTCCTTTATTGAATTTATAAAATGTGTGTGTTGCCTTTCAAAACCTGCTTTCTCTTAATGGCTAACCACTGATTAAAATTATCAGATAGAATTCTCAATATTTAAACTGCTAACATTAACATGAACAATAGGCACAACAATTAAAATATAAAATGTGGCAGCATTATCCTTTTTATTTGCTATACACTTGTTCATAATTAAACTCCTAATTCCTTTGATCCACCATATTGGCTCTGACTTTGAAATGAACTCTGACTTCACAGCTGAGTTACAGCTGTGAGCTAAGATTCTGTGCAGTTGGGAGAACCCCCAAATCACATTCCTGGCTGGCCCTGCCCACCCCTTCCTTCCCAGGAGTCCCCATGCAGCCTGTTTTGGATGCAGGTAAGTGCAGGGCACGCGTGGGGGGTCAGGAAGGGTGAAAAACAGGCCTACTGGAAGTTCGGGAAGGCTGGAAATGGGTCCGTTTCCAGCCTCCAGAGGGTCCCCAGAATCTGGGGAGGCCATTTTTGCCCTCCTGGAGACTTGAGGAGGCCTCCAGAGCCCGGGGAAGGCAAAAACACCCACCACCACCACCCTGGTGCAGGAGGCTAACTAGGCCATACCCACCCAGCAACTGGGCAGAGAACCCCTTACTAAAATTTTTGAAGCCCACCCCTGGTTACATCATACATCAGGACACTTGGTCTGTCTTTCAATATCTACCTATCTGATTTAAGGTTATTATATCTGGATTGCAAAAATACAGAAACCACTGAGTGATGGCAATTTAATCTATACTTCCTTGTTCATGTCTAGCAGTCACCTGTATTTTTGCAGCCCAAATTATGATAAGTCTAACGAATGATGCATTATAGGAGATAGTGTCTGTTTGTAATTTTTAAAGGATATCTTTAGAAGGACATTTAAAGTAGTAATTTTACTTTTCTCATAGAGCAGTCCCCACTCCTTTTAGAAGTAAGTCCCAAAGAATTCAGTACATGAAACTTTTATGTTTTTCCAAACGTCATGAGTCAAAAGTTTAGAATAGTAAACTATATAGTAGCATTGACAATGCTAGGAAAACTGATAGCTCTCCATGAAATTGTGAAATAGGAAGAGAAGAATATTCAGATCTTGTTGGCCATGTGGAAATAGTGGAAGAACTACGTAGATGTTGGACAAGACATAGGAGACCCAAGTTGTAGTCCCTTCTCAGCCATGGAAACTCTCATCAGCCAATCAATTTCCTTCAATCCAATCTACCTCAGAAGTTAGTTATTGCACTGTCAAAAAGAAAGGAGATCCCTAAATAAACCACTTTGTGCTTTCATGGGAAAAAGCAATCAAAATCTATGTGTAAACCATCCACATGTTCTAACTACATTTTGGTGGAACCTTATTTTTCCTGTCCCTTCCTCCCTTCTCTTGTCTTCTCAGGCCTTCCTTCTTTCAAATACAGAGGTGCATATTGGATATTTTATGATTAAATAAGTCTGGCTTTGTTTGGGAGGGATCTGATGTACCTCAGAGCAGTGGTGGGATGCTGCCGGTTTAATAACCGGTTCGGCTTTGCGCGTGTGTGCAGCGCTGAAAATTGAGCATTTAGAAGCTCAGCTGCTTACCTTCCAAGTCAGCAATGGTAAGAAAAACAGCTGGGGGGGGAGGGGGGAAATCAGCTGTGCCACGTGATTGAGATGAACTAGAAAACAGGAAATAAAGGACAGGATAGAGCAGGGGCAGATGGGTGGGCCCAGTTCATTGTCGGAGTGGAGCGGTTCTCTCCCAGCTGATCGTTGAAGGTACCAGTTTGCCTAAACCGGTCCGAACCAGTAGAATCCCACCCTTGCCTCAGTCAGGGAACAGCCTGACACGCTTTCTGGATAAATCTTCTCAACAAGCCAAGAAATAACTTTTATGTTTCTTGTTGGTCCAGATATTTATAGAAAGCATAGGTCTTTACCTCAGAATCAATATATAACTTTTTAAAAAATGCAACTGGAAACTGGAAAACCACTGTAGATATAAGATACATTACCTTTAATTCTCCTCATGAACACTGGCATTGGTTCTGTCTGGCATCCCAAACTTTTATAGTATTAAAATTAACAATTGTTCAGCTAATGGCTGCCTGTATCTAAAAGAGGATCTCAAAAGGGCTTCAGATAACAGAACAGGTATAAATCATTCAGGAGGACAATTCATGAAAGAAAAATAATCTGTTTTGGTTGATGTTGGCAGAACAAATAGGGAGATTTTGGTGAAGAAAAGAGCATTTGGATCCATTATCTGTTCTGGAATCTTCTGCTTTCCCTATTATTGTTCGGTTATAACACGCATACTTACAAAATTAATTGCCCACCGAGCAGACATTCTCTTCTGCTTACAAAACTCTGATGAAACATGATTTCGTATACAGAGCCCTCTTAAAGAAAGCTGTTGCCAGATAAAGTGGCAACTATACTTTGAAGAGGAACAATGAGAGGTGACAGACAAACCCATGTTACCAAACAATGCGCTTCCAGTTTTCCACTTGATGATCAGTTACATAAATAGCAAATCTAGGTCTGGAATGATGTTTCACCTGCTCATATCAATAACCCAACGGGTCCTGCAGATTATAAAATCGAAGTGACATGAAGTTTTACTCCAGGCGATGCTATTCTGGGGGAGGGGGGGATTTAAACTTTGCTTTTGAGGAAATGAAAAGGAGAGTGAGGAGAGCACACCTTGTAATAAGTCATTCACATGGTCTTCTTTTCCAACATTTATGGATGATAAACAACTTCCGTGTTGCATTTAGTATTGCCGCTCTCATTGTTTTGACACCTGGATTTGCAATTCCACAAGAAGCCTCAAAGGTAGAGATTTAAGAGTTTCTAATCCCCTTCCCTTTTTATGAAGGATTTCAAAAAAAGTAATTTCTGTGGGTCTGAGTTCTATTAACCCATTAATAACTGTTACCCAAGGTACTCAGTAGAAATGTATCCAGTCTGGGGGAATAAAGTGGTTGCCATCTTCCTACAGGCGATGGGAAGCTTCCAGAGATATTGGGCTGTTCACTATTGAAAATGCAATTCTAAATTGGATGGATCCTGAGTAGCCAAGGAAGTTTTTTGTATGTTTTCAGTCAGCTGTTCAGTGAGCTGTACAACTTACAAACAAGCAACTTAAGATTGTGTGTGATTCAAGCTACTCAGTTGATTATCCTGAAAGACAAAACTGCCAGATCAATCTCAAGCATACTGATGTTAAAAAAGCAGAGTTGTCTGTTTCTTTTATTGCTTTATCACATTCTCTTCAAAGATTTCTAGGAACTGCAGTTAAGTGTTGACCCATCTTTGGTCATTATTAATAGTACTCTTCTCTGTTAATTTTTTGAAAGTAAAGAGTGTAGGAAAATGTTACAGGAAATGTTCATAATAGTAAAGTTAGTTGAGAACTATGCACTCACGCTTAATAATAATAATAATAATAATAGTTTAATTTCTTGACCGCTCCTCTCCCCGTAGGGACTCGGAGCGGTGCACAGGGAAACTAAAAACCATAAATATACAATCAAGAACATCTTAAAAACAAATTAAATAGTACCTGTGCTAAAATACCCAATCTAAACTAAAATTCCCACTATACACTAAAACCCCATAGAGAGAGACTACCCCAGACCGGCCAAGCAGAAAAAATATGTTTTTAATTTCAGACGGAAGGAGCGGAGGTCCGTGGTCGTTCTAATGTCGGGGGGAAGGTCATTCCAGAGGGCAGGGCCCGCCACAGAGAGAGCCCTTCCCCTGGGCGTCGCCCGCTGACAAAGTCTAGTGGACGGCACCCGGAGAAGTCCCTCTCTGTGGGAGCGAATCGGCCGTGAGGAAGTATGGGGCAGGATCCGATCCCGCAAGTAGCTAGGTCCCGAGCCATGGAGCGCTTTAAAGATGATAATTAGTACCTTGAAGCGCACCCGGAAGACGACAGGCAGCCAGTGCAGCTCGCGCAGGAGAGGTGTTACATGGGTAAACCTAGAGGTACCCAGGATTGCCCGCGCGGCTGCGTTCTGGACCATCTGCAGTCTCCGGGTGCACCTCAAGGGAAGCCCCATGTAGAGAGAGTTACAATAGTCCAGTCGAGATGTCACGAGAGCATGAGTGACTGTGCGAAGGGCGTCCCGATCCAATAGGGGGCGCAACTGGCGAACCAGGCGAACCTGGTAAAACGCCCTCCTAGCCACGGCTGTCACTTGATCTTCCATGGACAGCCGGGCATCTAGGAGGACACCCAAGTTGCGCGCCCCATCCACAGGGGCAAGATGTTCGCCCCCTATGGCCAGCGATGGAGTTAGCTGGTTGAATCGGGCAGCCGGAAACCACAGCCACTCGGTCTTGGTCGGGTTGAGTCTGAGTCCGTTACTTCCCATCCAGATCCGTACGGCTTCCAGGCACTGGCACATCACCGCTACGGCATCGTTGGGGTGGTTTGGGGTAGATATATACAGCTGCGTATCATCAGCGTAGAGATGATACTCTACCCCAAAACCACGGATGATCTCGCCCAGCGGCTTCATGTATGTGTTGAACAGGAGAGGCGAGAGGACCGACCCCTGAGGGACCCCACATGTGAGGGGTCTCGAGGTCGACCTCTGCTCTCCTGCCAACACAAATTGCGATCGGCCAGAGAGGTAGGAGGAGAACCACCGTAAAACGGTGCCTCCCACCCCCAACCCCCCCAACCGATGCAATAGGATACCATGGTCGATGGTATCGAAAGCCGCTGAGAGGTCTAATAGGACCAGGATGGAGGAACAACCCCCATCCTTGGCCCTCCAGAGATCATCAACCAATGCGACCAATGCCGTCTCGGTGCTATGCCCGGGCCGAAAGCCGGACTGGCGCGGATCTAGATACTCAACTTCCTCCAGGTGACGGGGAAACTGTTGTGCCACCACACTCTCAACAACCTTCGCCAAAAAGGGAAGGTTGGAGACTGGACGATAGTTGTTCAAAAGAGCTGGATCCAAAGAGGGCTTCTTGAGGAGGGGCCTCACCATAGCCTCTTTTAGGGAGGCAGGCAAGGAACCCTCACTCAAGGATGCGTTGATAACCTCTTGGAGCCAGCCTCGTGTCACCTCCCAGGATGCCAGTACAAGCCAGGAGGGACACGGGTCCAATAAACATGTGGTGGCTCGCAGTCGCCCACGTAACCTGTCCATATCCTCGGAAGTAACGGAGTCAAACTCCTCCCAAACAAGATCTGTCTCGTGGCATCTCACTGGGCCATCAATGGAGGGTAGCCCGTTCTGTATCTGAGCGATTTTCTCCTGCAGAAAAATCACAAATTCCTCTGCTCTACCCTGTAGCGGGGCTTCCCGCACCCTCTGTTGAAGGAGGGAGCGGGTCACCCTAAACAGGGCGGCAGGGCGGTTTTCTGCGGATGCTATGAGGGTGGCACAATGATGACGTTTGGCCACTCTCAGCGCCACAATGTAAGTCCGTAAATGGGCTCTTACCTGTGTTCGGTCAGATTCAGAACGGGTATTCCTCCATCTTCTCTCTAGGCATCTCTTGCGGCGTTTCATCACCCTCAGCTCCTCGGTAAACCAGGGAGCCGTGGTGACTCGCGGCCGCAAGAGAGGCCGCAAGGGCGCGACCCGATCCAAGGCTCCCGTGGTCGCAATATTCCATGCGACCACAAGGTCCTCGATCGGGGCGCGGGTCGGGGGTACAGGAAATGGCCCAAGCGCCGTCTGGAACCCATCCGGGTCCATCAGGCGCCTGGGGCGGAACCAAATTGGAGACCCGGGTTCCGCCTCCCCGCGGAGGGGGGTGGCAGTTGGAAAGTCGAGCCGGAGAAGTGAGTGGTCTGACCATGACAAGGGCGTGATGACTATGTCCCCTAAACCCAGATCACTCTTCCACTGGCCAGAGACAAAGATAAGATCCGGTGTATGTCCACCCTCGTGGGTGGGGCCTAAAATTAGTTGGGTCAGGTCCATGGCCGTCATGGAAGCCATGAACTCCCGAGCTACCTCGGATGATTCGCCCACCGATGGCAGATTAAAGTCCCCCATGACTAAAAGTCTGGGGGTCTCCACTGCCACCGTAGCGATCACCTCAAGGAGCTCGGGCAGGGCTGCTGCTACATAGCGGGGAGCCAGGTATATAACCAGCACGCCCAACTGCCTCCCTAGGCCCCACTTCACGCAGAGGGACTCACAACCGGTAGTCTGTGGCACAGTGGTCTCTCTCGGCTCAAGACTTTCCTTTACAATAACCGCTACCCCACCGCCCCTGCCAAGGGCCCGAGGCTGATGAAAAGCACGATAGCCTGGTGGGCACATTTCGACGAGGGGGAGTCCACCCTCGTGGCCCAACCAGGTTTCCGCTATTCCTGCCAGGTCCGGCCCCTCCTCTGACACAAGGTCATGTACGAGGGGGGCTTTGTTGACCACGGACCTGGCATTGCAAAACATCAGCCTCAAGCCCTGGCTCTGTACTTCCCGACCACCTAGCAAGCGGGGGTTGTGGCACTTCACCATATATAACCAACGGTTCTGTGCCCTCAACCGGGAGGATAGAGATTGTCTCCCCTCGGACCTGCGTCTCCCCACGACCATCTGGATGGAATTGCCCTCTAACGGGATGACTCGTGTTTCCCCCCTGCTCACGGCTCCCTCCGCCACCCTCCGTCGTCTGCTGGCCTGGCCCTCTCTCTCCGTCTCCATCTCTATGCATCTATACCCTCCCCCCTCCCTGGTACCCCCTAAAACTGACAATAACCTAACAACTAAAAAAACCCCTTAGACCACGCTTCTTCCACCTCTCCGGATTAATAAACCCCTCATCAAGGCGGGCCCTCGTTAGAGTGGAGGGCCAAACCTGCGAGAGCTTGCAAATCGGTAGGGAAGATAAGTGAATCCCATCGCTGCAGCGTGGATGAGACTTTTGTGAAACCAGTTCATGTTCTGATGTCTAACAGGTAGCAGTTCTGCAGACTGATATTTTTGTTGGGCTCTTTTATAACCTAAGTAATATGAGACACCATAATCATTAAGACAATTTCCTTTATTTAGACACAATGGAGATCTCCAATTCCTGGCCCCACTCAGACTTTAAATTTTAAGTATCAAATTGATTTATCAATAGCAAGTATCCATAAAGACTAAAAACAGGCTTTTCTGTCTCATAAGATTTAATGATCATTTTTAATAATTTAGGCGTCTCTGTAGCTAAAGTGCTGTTGGTCCAAATAAGATATTAATAGATCCCGTAAGTGTAAATACTTCCAGTGAATGGCAACAAATAAACATTGTTAATCCTATTGCATTAATATAGAAAAAATGATCATATCAATAACAACAGAAAGTTGAAGATGAAATTTTTAAAAAACAGCATTAAAACGTTGTTGGATATAAAATATTTTTGCATTTTTTAGCTTTTTAGATGTGATTTAAAAAAAAAGTATTTTGATGTATCTTGTATACTTTTAAATCTTTAATACTCCATCCTCTTTAAATCGATCTTTAGGGCATATAAGAGCATTCTAGAATGATGAACTAGGAGGTGCTCATTAAGGCTGGTTTGAGGCACATGGCTTAGAATAACTTTATTGTCATTTTGAATGTACACTAATCGGCATACATTAAAATGAAATTTCATTGCATACAGCTCTCAAAGGGGCACCACTTCCAATATACACTAGGTATACATGATAAAATAAATAAATAAATAAATATTATGTATGTACCCAAATATATTACCGTATTTTCCGGAGTATAAGACACACCCAGGTTTTAAAGAGGCAGGTTTTTTTTTAAAGTAGGTAGGTAGATAGAAGGATAGAGAGGGAGAGAAATTTTTTCGCGAGAATGGGCCTGTTTTTTTTCAAATAAAAGGCATGAAGAGCCTTGGGGGGGGCTTGCAGAGTGCTCCTGGGGGAGGCAAAATGAGAAAAAAACAGCCCGTTTTTTCGTGAAAAGGGGCCATTTTTTGGTCAAAAAAATTGCATGCATAGCCTTATGGAGGCTTACAGAGTGCTGCTGGGGGCTCGGGGGGGGGGGCAAAAACACCCTGTTTTTTGTTCATTTCTGCCCTCCCCAGCCCCCAGGAGCTCTCTGGAAGCCTCCATAAGGGTATGCGCATGGACATTTTGGTGAAGGGGTGGGGTTTCAGGAGACAAAAAATGCTGTATTCGATGTATAAGACGCACCCAGATTTTCAGCCTCTTTTTAGAGGAAAAAAGGTGCGTCTTATACTCTGAAAAATACGGTACATGACACGGAGCAACAACACAGTCTAGTTTGGATGTATACATGTTCACGGCAAAAAGAACGAATCTTGCACATTTATCAGATGGATGGCAGAGGGAACAAAGCTGTTACAGAACCTGGTAGTCCTGCTATTTTGAAACCTCCTCCCAGAAAGGAGCTTCAGAAACAGACCGTGAAGTGGGTGTGTGGGGTCTCTAACAATGTGTTGAGCTCAGATTTTAAGTGCTCCTGCACAGAACCTGCCATATTATATGTTGTAGTAAGCTTGGTATCTGAAAGCAGCAGAGAGGTGTAAAGTTGACCTTGTGCCCTGAGTATTTCGGCAACAATGATGAGATGAGACTACTAGGGATGTCTTTGTAGTGTGGGAATTGGAAAAGTACATGTTCTTCTTTTGCAACTTATCTGAGGTCACAAAGGCATTGGCTGTCTAGGAAGGGGATCTTCCTGTATTGACCCTCAAGGACAGCTGAGGGGAGGGCATGACATTGTGCCAGAGTAAAGGCCCTTCTGTAGTTAGTTATTTCAAGATTAGTTAAGAATGCCATAGGGAAGGCAGAATATCTACTAGGTTCATTGACAATAATGTTAAGGGATTTGGCTAGGCCCAAGGGCCATTCTATGTCTGTTACATATCTGTTTAATGAATGCTTTGGCCCATTCATATCCAATTTAGTAGAAGACCTGGGACACCTTTGTATCAAAAAGTGCCTGATCACCCAACCTACCACATAACCAATACAAGCTATGGGGGAAAAATACTGCCCTACCTCAAAAACATCTCGGAAACAACCAACAACTATTACAACCATCTGGCATCACTGCAGCACAGAAACCAGCTAGAACCCTCCAAAACACCTTAAGTAAACCAGCCCAGTAGTCCAAGAAGAAAAAAAACAATATGCAGTGTAAGACTGCAACTGCCACAACATATGACAATCAGGGTGAAAACTAATAAAACATAGCCACGAGCACCAACTAGCAATCAGAAGACAAGATGAATATTCTTTCATTTCACAACACACGGACAGCTTAATCCAGTGGTGAAATTCAATTTTTTTTTAAACTACCGGTTCTGTGGGCATGGCTTCTTGAGCAGAGGAAGGATACTTCAAAACCTCCATTTCCCTCCCTACTCCAGGGGAAGGATATTGCAAAATCCCAATTCCCTCCCCACTCTGGGGCCAGCCAGAGGTGGTATTTGGTGGTTCTCCAAACTACTCAAAAATTCCATTACTGGTTCTCCAGAACCTGTCAGAACCTGCTGAATTTCACCCCTGGCCTAATCATAGTTTCAACTGGGAACTGACCATCCTAGACAGACTAAATCTAAAAATGTTAGAAAATTCCTGGAAGGTTGGCACTCATATAGAACTGCCATCAACAGGCACATGGAGATAAACAACATTTATGCACCATGCAAAAAATTTAATTTTTTTATTTTATTTGACTTTTATACCGTGCCTATCTCCCCGAAGGGACTCAGGGCGGTGCACAGGAATCAAAACAAGTATAAACATATAAATAAATAGACACACCATAAATAATACAACATAATAAAAACTGATTAAATTTGGAATACCTTGTGCTAAAAATAACTAAAAATCCCACTAATTAAAACCTTATATCAATTTAAAACACAGTCTTATAAGATGGTCTCGGGGACTAGGCTAGGCCGGCTTGGTGAAAAAAGTGCGTCTTCAGATGCTGGCGGAAGATGCGATGGTCCGTGGTGGTCCGGAGTTCGGGAGGAAGGTCGTTCCAGAGGGCTGGGCCTGCCACAGAGAAGGCCCTTCCCCTGGGGGTCGCCAACCGTCATTGCCCGGCCGACGGCACCCGGAGAAGACCCTCTCTAAGGTAGCGGATCGGTCGAAGGGATGTGTGAGGTAGGAGACGGTCTCGCAAATAACTAGGCCCTGTGCCATAGAGTGCTTTGAAGATGGTTATCAACACCTTGAAGCGCACCCGAAAGGCCTCTGCAGCCTGCAGAGAAAATAAAAGGACTAAACAGGAAGCAAAAGGACCAGAATATTTTCTTATGTCAACACTTAACATCAGAATTAATCCCAGACAAATAATCAAGAAAAAACAACTTGCTAGGAACTACCAGGAGAAAATAACTTCTATATCACCGTTTATACACAGAGAGTAAACCCACCCACTTCTAGCACTGAAGATGTAACCTAGTCAAGTAACAAAACATCTGCAGGAAAACAATCAAGTTCAGAGAGCACTAAGGAGTCCACAATGGACTTATTGTAGCTCAGTGTATAAAAAAAAATCAGCACAAAGAAAGGATTAACTAACTCTGCATTTATTTCTTCTGCAAATGGACCCTATAATTTAAAATAATGTAATTTAACAATTAATATGTGACCTCACTTATGGTTTTTACATCACATAATATACATGATGGCTGGTAATCCTTTAATAAACAATATACACCATCTTAATAATCATTTGTTGTACACAATTTAAAAAGGGATTTTGTTAACTTGTGCAATGCTGCTCAAGTAATATGCAGGATTAACTTTTTGCAAAAGCTTTCACCCTCCCTAAAAGATGAGTAACTAGCTTAGAATAACTCCTTTCTTTGCTGTCTCTTCTATTGTCATAATCTTCTTATAATTAAAAGTTTTCTCTAATACTTAGCCCAGATCAGTGCTATTCATTCGTAAAGCATAGACCACACACTGCATGCAGCTTGTCTAATGTGCGCATGCATTTAAGCGTGTTGGAGAATACACTTTTATCTTATATTATCATACAGGAGGAAGGATTAATTTGAAAGAATCACAAAATCTAAAACTATACGTTTCACTGTAAACTGGGTAGCGTTTGCTGTATTTCTGATTCTTGTATAGATCCCTTTTGCAATACGAAGTCGCTGTGAACGTTCCATATATGTAAAAAAAAAATTTCCATTAGGAGGGTTGAAACTCCCTTCCTGACAGTTATGAGCTGTGAAATTCTGACGAAGGATACAATTGAGAAGGACCCCAGGTTTATAGTCAGTGCCACGCTAACAATGGCACAATTGCAAACAATTTAAGTTTCATTAGTGTGAGCATTGTTACCAAGAATAAGTAAAATTGTTCTTTATTTTGCACTGATCCATCCAGATGAGAAATGCAAACTTTTCATTCTAAAGTAATTACATTAAAAACCTCCAAGCATGGAAGTCCAGGTTTTAAGACAGGCTGTTTATCATTTAATGTATTTTTAAAGGTTTCTATGTTTTTTACTTGTGATTTTATTGTTGCCTGTACACCGTATAGAAATTTCAACAACAACAACAACAACAACAACAACAAATAATAATAATAATAATAATAATAATAATAATAATAATAATAATAATAATAATAATAATAATAATAATAATAATAATAATAATAATAATAATAATAATAATAATAATAATAATCTTTTATGCAAGTAAAATGAGAAGATTCTATTTTCACTCCCACTTCACATCAATCGACTTGGGAATGGAAGCTGCCCCTTTTCTATCTGGCTCGTGCCCTTCAAATAGTAGCTGACTGACTTTTTCAACTATTATTGCATTTAAACATAAGGACAAGAGAAATATGGAGTCACAGCCAGACCTGTGATAGCTTCACTGAGTAATATGGGCAGCTATCTAAAGCTTCTTCTTTACTGCACATCTATGGAGATTGTCAGTCATCCAGGTCATGGTTGGCCCAAAGGTGTTTTTTCAAGAAGCAACTAGACTTTCTTGGTTTTTCTTTTGAAGACATTTTGCTTCCAATCCAAGAAACTTCTTCAGCTTTTCTTCAGCTCTTCTTCAGCTTCTCTTTCAAGAAGCTTCTTCAGCTCTTCCTCAGCTTCTCTTTCAAGAAGCTTCTTCAGCTCTTCCTCAGCTTCTCTTTCAAGAAGCTTCTTCAGCTCTTCTTCAGCTTCTCAGACAAGAAGCATCTTCAGAGCTGAAGATGTTTCTTGGATGAGAAGCGAAATGTCTTCAAAGAAAAATAGGAAAGTCCAGTTGCTTCTGGGAAAAGCACCTTTGGGTGCAGTAAGCACCTTACTGCATTTGTGTCCCGTCCCCCCGTCCCGTCCCCCCCCCGGCAATCAGCCCGCTTATCCCAATGAAATTGCATTTATATTTTCAGTGTAATTTTTTTATCTCTTTTTTCTGTTTTCTCCACTGGCTTTTCTTTTGATTCTGCAAGTCTATAATTTTTTAAGTCTCGTATTTCCAACTTTGCACTTTGTGCAGCAAAATTGAAGCTACCCTGGGAGGATTTATCCAACACTTTTGGAGAATAAAAGTTTAGCAGAAGAGTGAGCATTGCTTGGCTCCTTTTTCGTGACTCTTCAGGTTTCCAGATAGCATTGTAATTGTAATTTTTTGTAATTGTATTCGAATTTGTATACTGCCCATTCTCCCTTACGGGACTCAGGACGGTGAACAGGCAATGATAAAAAACAATAATAAAAACATCAATATAAATACCTATGCTAAAAATAAATTAAATACTAAGCCTGCTCTAAAATGCACAATAAAAACCCCAATAAAACCAGATTAAAAGCTACACCAGGCCGGCCGTACGAAAAAGATGGGTCTTCAAGGGCTCGGCGGAACAGGTGCAGGTCCGTAGCTGTGCGGAGGTCAGGGGGGCAGGTCATTCCAGAGGGCAGGAGCTTCCACAGAGAAGGCTCTCCCCCTAGGGGTCGCCAGCTGACATTGACTGGCCCCTGAGCTCTCTGTGGGATTGGACTGGTCGAAGGGAGGTATTTGGTAGGAGGCGGTCTTGCAAGTACCTAGGTCCCTTGCCATGGAGCGCTTTAAAGGTTGTTACTAGCATTGCTGAAATCCATGTGCCAATCACAAATCTATAATTATGAAAGTTTTGCTTTTTTTCATCAGATTTATTAGAAAAGGTAAAAGTTCCCCTCACACGTATGTGCTAGTCATTCCCGACTTTGGGGGCCAGTGCTCATCAAAGCCGAAGAACCAGCCTGTCCGAAGATGTCTCCGTGGTCATGTGGTCAGCATGACTAAATGCCAAAGATGCACGGAACGCTGTTACCTTCCCACCAAAGGTGGTTTGTACTTTTCTACTTGCATTTTTACATGCTTTCAAACTGCTAGGTTGGCAGAAGCTGGGACAAGTAACGGAAGCTCACTCCATTATGTGCTGCTAGGGATTCGAACCACTGAACTGCCGACCTTTTTGATCAACAAGCTCAGCATCTTAGCCAAAATACAAGCATGGAATGGAAGGGAGATCAAACTAGTCATCTGTTATTGTTTTAATTGGTTTTTAAGGGGCTAGCTTTTAGCATTTTGGGTTTTTAGCACAGGGATAACTTGTTTAATTTGATTTTTATATATTTATGATGTATTTATGGTTGTATGTTTTTTAATTCCCCTGTGCACCGCCCCGAGTCCCTTTGGGGAGAGGGAGCAGTCTATAAATTAAATTTATTATTATTATTATTAAACTGAATAAAAAGGTTACTTTGCAATAATCAATAGAAATAATTCTTAAATCAATGTGTCAGCGTTCCAAGTAATGCACCCATAGAAAGCAGAACTCTGAGGCAGGTAGATTTCCTTAAAGAATCATTTATTGGATTTGTGTTTTCCTTTCTGGATTGCCTTCGTTATTATACCTATGGAGTTGGAAAAGTGTTTCTCTACTGGTTTCTGAATTTTGCAGCTATACAACTTTAAGAACTTTGGACTCCTGATCAGCCCCACCCTAAAAACGCCATTTTACTGGCACGGATTTTAACAGCTAAACATGGCACAAGAAGCAACGCTGGCACGCCTTGAACAAAGAATGACTGCCCTTGAATCTGTTATACAAAATTTGGTATTAGAAATTAAGGCTCAGAGGGCAGAAAATGTCAACTTTAAAAAGGAATTATTGGACACTCGAAAACAAGTGCTTGAGAATACACAGAAGAATGAAGAATTGAAAGGGGGGCTGGAGGGGGCTAAGGGAGAGATTAAAAATGTTTCTAATGAGGTTGTGGAAATAAATGGGCATGTGACTAGGATAGATATGGAAAGGATGACATACTTTTTGAGATTTCAGAATGTTTCTGAGATGGATGGTGAATGTCTCCCTGATCTTATGAGTACAATTATTGCAGACTATTTACATAAACCTAAAGATGAGATCAGAGGGGACATTGACCTAGTCTACAGAATAAATTCTGCATATGCCAGGATGAATGAAGTACCCAGAGAGATACATGTAAAATTTGTTAGAAGGTCAACCAGAGAGGAAATCTTGAAGGCGCAAAGAGGGAGTCCTATGATTTACCAACAAAAGGAGATTACCATCTTGAAGCAGATTCCAAGAAAGATTAGAGAAGCTAGAAGGAAATTTTCCTTCTTGTCTAAAACATTGTTTGATCATGGGATCTGGTTCAAGTGGGTGATACCCGAAGGGATGCTGGTGTTCTGGGAAGGAGGTAGAGTGAAGATTAAAACAGTTGCTGAGGCGGAAGCCTTTCTTAAAAAACATTCCTCTGTCCTGGGAGAAGATCCAGGGGGGGCAGGGGGAGCCATGGCCCCATCCGCTGGGGGCCCGGGGGAGAAGGGGGAAGATACAATTGCCAAGAGACTTAGATCTAAAAAATAACTTTGCCCTTGTTTTTTTTTGAGTAATATTGTATGATATTTGTAATCTGGATTTTTGTAATTGACTGACAGTATATAACTGAAAAATTTAGGAATATGTACTTGCTCCCAGCTTGCAGTGTTATGTGAAATGTTTCTTTTCTTTCTTTTTAATAATGTAATTTGAGGTACCGGAGGAGCCGACGACTTTGACGTGACTACTCTCAAAATTTCTATGTAACCCTTACCCTACCCCACAAAAAATGTAAACTCAATAAAACTTTTTCAATATAAAAAAAAAAGAATCATTTATTGAGTACATCATATTGGCACAACTGGTGAAAGCCGTCTCTGAATGCTCCCATGGTTTTCACGTGATTAAAAGTAAACAGTCACATTATCCAATAGAGGTGCTGGCTGGTTGCTTGGTTACCCCACTCCTCCTCTCCCAAGCCACCTGTTGGAATGTGCTCGGTTCCCACAGAAAAACTTTATGTTTAGGCTCCAAAACCCCAGCTATCTATTTCCCCCCCTCCCTGACCCCTCTTCTCCTTGTGGCAACCCCGAAGCCTCAAAGATGGCCCCAACCAGATTTGATTCAGGATTGCCACAATGAATGTTTACCTTCTTTTCTATTTTTTCATTCTTTTTCCTTCTGAATGTTTAAATTCCAAAAAGTTACTTAAAGAAAAAAAAACCTATTTAAAATTATACAAAGAAACCATCAGCTCTTAGATCTCAAAGTCAAATTGATATTCCTATGCATGCTAACATCACAATCTCACAAACACTACAGTTGTGGAGTTTGTATTTATCAAAATAGCTCTCTCTAATCATAAGAAGTAACATTTTGAAAATGAAGACCAAAGTACCCATAGGACTGGGCCAGAGAACACATGAAGGAAAAACTACTGTTTTTTTATTCACTGAGGATGAACGCTTGATTCAGGTTAAGAAAACAATGAAGGTGAGAAATATAGAATTGCCTTATTTATTGCTTTTCTGGGAACTGCTCCAGCAGCAAAATGTGGCTCACTGGTATTTCTTGGCTGGTCATTGCAAAATCTTACACGATGGTGTCTTAAACCGGAAAAGTAAGGAGTAGGAATAAATGCAATTATTTGTTGATGAACATTTCTGGTTCTTACATAAGAACACCATTCCTACAGATTGAAATATCTTATCAGTATGATCTCTTTTTCTCCTTCCTTTATTAGTCTGGCAGTATTTTGTACCTGCCATCATTGAATAACCTGAAGGCATTCAATGGGCAACACTTTTGCCCCATGTGGAAGACAGAATTTAAGTTTTGTTGAATTTTTGGTTGTCACATTTCACATAAGAATCCAGCAATGATGAAGAAGAGATACTATGCTACATGTAATGTTCTTCAAAGCAGAACTAAAGTCAACATGCAGCTCTATCATGTATTTCCTTAGATGTATTTTCCTTGTCTCCCTCAAGAAGCTCAAGGCTAACTTATTCTCCTAATTCACACCTATTATCCCTACAAACACTATTATCAAGAGTCTTTTGGGGAACCTTGGAATCTCTGAAATGCCAGGTCTAAAGCTTTGAACCTGTGATATGGTCAGATTTATTTGTGTTACAAGGAGGTTTACTTAAACAATTTAAATAGAGAAGAACTGTTGACATTTGTGACATATTGACATTAACCTGTTGGCATTTTGAAAGTGTCTGCACAAACCTTTAGGATGGTAAGCACATTTAACCTTTTGATAATTCTTTGCTCTTGAAAAAATGGTTGGTGTGTGTGCTTACATAATCACATAATGCCTTCAAGAAGCATAGTCATTTCCAAAGCATTGGCTTATCGAAATGCTATCAGTTAACTACTATACTTCCATTCCTCAAAGGATGTGTGATTCAGGGTGCAAACACCAAAGCAATCACTAGATAGGAGCAGAGATACCAAAAAAATTGTTTTCTGCCTCCTATAGACCTCTGATGTTTTACAATGAGATCTGGCAGTCTAGTTTTATCCCTTGTTTGCATACATTTTCCCTCCTTCTGGGCAGGTGGACATTTTTCCAAATGAAGCTTGCTAAAACGAAGTTATAGTGTATCGTTGGTGCTCAAATATATTGTTGAAAATAAAAATGGCATTAGCGGTTTGTACTCTGCTTAGCATTTGGGGAAAGTAAAATTTTGGAGGTGGGTCAGAACTTGGTGGACACCAAAGTCACCTTGGCATCCCAGATACTGCCTTTGGGACATGTGACTATGATCGTTGAGTTGATTAGATCAGGTTCTATGAAACATTTGTTTGTGAAATGAAATAGGAATAAGCAAAAGATGAAACAGTTCTTTTTTTTTCAAAAGGAAGGATTGACTCCCTTAAAAATGTATTTGAGCCTTTGTTGTTTTAATTCCATAAAATCATAGAAAGTGCTAATTTATATATTTTTGCAGCTAAAAATGGATTGAAAATAAATATAAACTCACCAAGAACAGAATCAACAACTGCAGGACTATTGGTCACCCAAAAAGTAAGTACGTACAATAAGTAAGTAGTGATGAACAGAGGGAGGGCAAGGGTATTGTAATACGGATACATACACATGCACATACAAACACTGCTGTCGGTGTGTATGTTCCAGCATAACTTTAGAACTCCTCAAGCAATTTCAACCAAACTTGGGACACATATGACTTACTCTCTGGAAACAAATACTGTGGGGGTAAGACCTCCCCCCAAACTCCTCGGGTTGTGTGTTCTGTTAAGAAACAGCTGGTTGTGCCTTAAAATGGCTTCTATTGCATTGTCATGAAATGGCTTCTACTGTACAGCGCAGTGGAGTTGCCATGGTAATGGTTTCACAGTACTCCACAAGACGGCTCTCTCTGGTAAGGGGAAAAATCCAACATTAGAAATTATGTTTGGTTCACACATTTTCCTCGTATTAATAAATATCCAGGCAATGCCAGGTTATCAGCTAGTTTATCATATACTCCAGCACATAATATAGCAAATGGGATGCCATTTTGTAGTATATCGGTAATACAGTGCTACCTCGGTTCACGAACGCCTCTGTTCACGACCAATTCAGATTACGACCAAAAATTTCCCAAAAAATGTGCCCCGGTTCACGAACACCGTTTCGGTTCACGAACGGAAAAGTTCGTAAAAATACGCTCCGCTTCACAAACTCCGCCTCGCTTCACGAACTCTGCCTCGCTTCACGAACTCCGCCCTCGCATCACGAACAGAAAAGTTCGTAAAAATGCTCGGATTCACGAACCCCGCCTCGCTTCACGAACCGGAGCCGCGGACATTTTAAAAACAAGGTCAGAACGGATTAAGCGGATTTACATTGAACCCTATGGGAAACTGTGCCTCTGTTCACGACCAATTCTGTTCGCAAACAGAGTCAGTTCAAGAATCACGACCAAAAAACAAGGTCGGAACGGATTAACCGGATTTACATTGAACCCTATGGAAAATTGTGCCTCGCTTCACGACCAATTCGGATCGCGAACAGAGTCAGTTCACGAATTAAGTTCGTGAACCGAGGTACCACTGTACTTGTATTTTACATACTGATATATCCCTGTGACATAGTGCTGAAGGCTAGGGTTTACTTGATAGATTTAGGGATCTTAGACCATCCTAATATTAATTGGTTATAATTTCCTTCTATTCCAAAATGGTTCCTATATAGACAAGCTAAGCTGGCTGGTAAGCAACAGTTGAACAGCCACAGATGCTGCTCACAATAAATTTTGTGTATTTGTGTAATTACTTTATATTGCAAAAGGTACAATTTCTCTTAGCTTGATACAAAGTACATCGTGTTCACTGTTTCCCACCATTTATATACACTTGCATAGTACATAAATAGTAATATATAAATGTATACAATGTATAAATTATATATTTATATAGTATATAATTTCTATAATGTATAATATATAATTTGTGTCAATTATTATGTCAATTATTACCATTTATCTCTTCTCTATTTCAATAGTTTTTTCCTCAATAGCAACTATTGGAATAATATTAGAATGAGGCTTCATGGAAGACAGATTGGAATGAAGGATGTAGATAAAGAGAGATGCAATTTTCATTGGTGACATGTTGACCATATAAATCTGGTGCTGGAAAACAATTTCTCTACATCTAGATGGCCATATGATGGAAGCAAAGTCATGTGACATTTGAGCAGGTATCATCTGAGGCCCTATTCACAAATTATGCAAACAAGTGCACTGTAGGTGACAGTCAACTATAGAATAAATCTCTGGTCATTAATTGTGTTTTATACATTGCTACCACCACTATTAATATGCAACATTACATTTCAGGTACATTAGTATTCCAGGTACATTGTCTGAATCAATTTACAGCACCCTGAGGTGGAAGGCATGCCTGGGGAAAGGAGAAGACAGAAGAAACTACTTCTGGAAGAAGACAGAATCCAGGGAAAACTCAAAACTTAGCTGTTTTGCACTGGCATAGATTTGCCAGAAATGATGGAAGAGGATCCGATAATTTCTGAAGGGACAGTTTCCCTGAGTCTACAAAGAATGTTGTATACATACATTATTCCAGGACGGGACTTTAGATCTATTCAAAATATATACACAGTCAAGCAATCTTAGAATTGTCCAGTTTCTTTAAATTTCTAGAAGCCTCTGCCAACCTGAGGTTGAGTCATCTGAAGCCCAAAAATTAGAGCTTCAAAAGAAACTAAATAGGTGCACCCTTGTTGATTTACCATGATTAGTATTAGCATTACTTAATTACTGTTTTTATTCCTGAAGCCTGGATGAATTTAAGAACGGTGACTTATAAGTAGTTTTCAAATGAGCTATGAGTTCATAGTTAAAACAACACCTTGGCTCTGGGTTCAACTGCTAATTTTTAGGTTCCAAAGGGAGGGGGGATATCATGTTGACCAACAGCCAAAGCTAGGTATAATGAAGACATTCCCTTATGGTCAGAAAATGACATTCAATAACATTCAGTGACATTCATGGGTGGACTACTGGTGGGCAAAATGTTTCAGATTTAGAAGTTGTTTTTTCAGAAATGCTCCATTTCATTTTGGAATGGTCTGGTCTTACCTGAAAAGTTCTAGAGAGGATCCAACTGTTCTGGAATTGTTCCAAGCTTGAAATGGACCTTAGTTTGAGCTCAGAACCTCCATTTCTCTTGGAAACAGAACTGTTTCAAGCTGAAAATACATTCAAAATGTTTCTACAGCTCTGGAAACTTCTGGCAAAGCTGGAACAACCTGTTCTGAAGTTGGAACAATAATTCTGAGCTTGAAGTTGGACATTTCAAGCTTGCACAGTATGGAATTCCCCCCTTCTCCCTCCTCCCCTTTTTCATGCAATCATCGCATCATCATCATCTTCATCTAAGTCATCTAAGTTCCAGTTCTTTGGAAAATGCTCTCCTTCATTCAGCATTCATTTAAAAACATTACTCAAGTAGGTCTAACATGTTCAGTGCTGTAGAATTATGCACTGTTAGACTGAGATCCAAATTCATTCTGTATTCATGATATTATTCTGATGTGAAAGCAATAACCCACTGTTTAGGTACACTGTCTTTATATTTGCATGCTAATTATAAGCTGAAGCACAATTGACAAGGAGGGATCAGGTGCTCCTATCATTTACATTTCAAAGTCAACAAAAAAATTGCTTGAACTCATTTATCTCAAAGATTCGTGGGAGAAGGAGAATGAAAGAACTTCATTATGCCTATGTAGGTGTGGCATATTAATTTTCTTTTTTGCGCAATATGTAGACATTATCAGGCAACGTAATTACTGTACATTGATATGGCAAAGCAGTTACTAAAGAAGTATTATGGAAATTGATAGCAGGATTTCCAAAGCAGTCGGATGCATTAATAACAAGGACATTGGGAGCTGGTCTACATGATCCTGTACTTAGGAAGAAAAATGTCAGCTCTCTTGTCTATGGAGATTCTCAGTCCTCCAAGTCATGGTTGTCCCAAAGATGCTTTTTCAAGAGGCAACTGGACTTTCTTGTTTTTCTTTGAAGACATTTCGCTTCTCATCCAAGAAGCTTCTTCAGCTTCTTCAAAAAGCTTCTTCATCCAAGAAGCTTCTTAGCTTCTTCAGCTTCTTGGATGAGAAGCAAAACGCCTTCAATGAAAAACCAGAAAGTTCAGTTGCCTCTTGAAAAAGCACCCTTGGGTCAGTTCTCTTGGTGTATCAGATTCAGATATTCATTCTGTCTTTGTCCTTTGACCTTTGGGGTGGTGTAAACTATTGTAGATTATGCAGAAAATTGGAGTTTCAATCTCTGTATATTTACTTTTGTAAAGTTAAAGTGGGGTAAATGCCAAAGATTATTTTGTAATTTTATGATTTTCGTAACATGTCTTGTTCAAAAATAAGTATCTCCATGGGCAATGCCACCACGTATGATATTAAGTGGTAGTTTGATTACAATCTCTCCAATAAAATCTATTAAACCCTTGATGAATACAATAAGATTTTAAGACAGAGTATTGCCATTATCGTGGCTGCACTCAATGTTTATGAGTTGCCAAAATAGATTTATACTTTAAAGAAGATGAAACCGATTCATTAAATTCAGCTCCCAAATACTTTCCCCAATTTTTAAAAAGGAATTTTAAGTCTTCCCTCACCAGGTAGATTTCTCATTAATAACATTTTGGTCTTCTGGTTTTCATTTACTTTCTAATTTTTACATTGTCATAGCAATTTAGTGATCCAAGAGTTGTTACAGATTTTTAAAAAAAATTAAGCTGTATTTGTTTTAAATATATAACTAAAGCAATAACTATGCGTACAATAAATGTTGAAAGGATAATGAGTTTTATCTTTTTTTTTAATTACAGCTATTTTAAGAATCATAATTATAATATTTCTTTTAATCTTTGTCAGTCATTTGTAACTGTTTCTTCAAAAATCTGAACATCCTCCAATTGTAATGAAATCCAGGAATGTCTATCAGTTTATAGTATGTCTGTTTTATAAAGCAAGACCTTGAATACAAATTAAATTCTTGTTTCTCTTAACATCTTAAGGTACTACAAAGTGAAATTTAAGATAAAAATGGCCACCATTGTTATTTATTTGAAAGAATTCTGAAGGGAATCCATTTTTACTAATTACTGGTAAGTGGTGCAATTATTGTGAGTCATAGCTATTATTACAAAATTTTGAAAGAGAGATTTTGACATTAACCTATGAACCGCATGTTCAGCAGAACCATAATCTCCAAGTACAATTCAGATTGGCCTGAATTTCTCATCCCTCCCTAATTATTGGGACAAGGAGACTGATTTGCTGACCAAAGAAAAACAGAAAATTTAGGTTTAGTCCAGAAACTTATTTTTGTTTGCCAAGCACAAAGGCTGGTTCTTCAAACTCTGAGTTCTGCATGTATTCAAGTGACAACAGAGTTATATATGGTCCTGGCCTATTGGAGTTCATGTTATAGGAGTTCTGAGTTAACTGATGGTGTGAATTGATGGCAGGCCTGCTCTGGAGAGGATTTCTGTATCTGGCACCTTGTCCTGCCACTGGATGAAACAGACGTGGGTTCTTCCCGGTTTGGCCTGGTTTGGCCAAACTGGTAGTGGCATTTTGGCCTGGGTCGCAGAACCAGTAGCGATCCAGACTGGCCATGCCCCTGAACTAGTTCCCCAGTCACCACTGCCATTGCCGGCATGTTGTTTAGTAGTGTGCGTGCATGCGCAGTTCACTGTAAATTGCTCTGCACATGCATGAAGACAATTTATATTGAACTGCATATGCACGCACAGCATGCACGCACGAAGTGAACCAGTAGTAAAACTGGGAGCAACCCACCTCTGGGATGAAAGCCAGACATACTGGGAAGGCCGTGTTGCAAGGATGCCAGACCATGCATTCCCAAACAGCTCCTCTATGTGATCTGTCTCAAGGAAAGCGATCGCACAGGGGACAAAAGGAAGCGATACAAAGACATGTTGAAAGCCTCCTTCAAGTTCCTCAAAATTGTCACTACCTCCCGGGAAACCCTGGCACAAGATCGATCGACATGACGCATGATGATCCATCAAGGCTGCCAGACATCTGAAGACAGAAGAACAACCATAGCACAAGAGAAGCAAGCACTCCGCAAAGCCAAAGATGCAAATGCTGCAACAATGGTGCCCACACATGTCTGCCCAACATGTGGCAGAGCACTTCATGCCTGTATAGGCCTTACCAGCCACCTGCAGACACATCGTGGACAGCCCACAACCTGTTAGATGTCAAGGTCCTCTTCAAACATGATGGACGGACATCATCATCTGAGCTAAACATAGGGAAACCCTGATACCTCCTACCAAACTATGTTCTTCAAATTCCCTCATGTTTTACTTATTTGCCAAATTTTTATATTTTCTCTGAAAAAGGCTAGTGTATCTAACACGTGATTAGCCAGTTTTAGAGATGCAAAGAATGTGATTTTCTCCAATTCTCATTCAGATGTTATATTATCTTTCTAAGACACATGAAGTGCAGGCCCACACCCATAACACTACGAGGAAATTAGGCTGTGATCTATCTAGCAATAGTAATACGTTCTGTCTCGAAATGGATCTGTCTCAGCAGTACCTTTTGAAAAGCTAAGCATCTTCTTTAGAGAATATATTTTGGTTGAACCTACTTTAAGAAACAGACTCCCACTTTCATAAGAATAATTTGGAAACTCTGAACATGTAAACAATTTGATCTACTTTAAGCCAACACCAGCACATTCCAATTCCTAACAGAGGGGCACTCAAATTTATTTGTAAAGATTTGACTGAGAAGATCACCCTGAAAATAATGCATATGTGCTTCATTGTCTGAAAATATTTTGTATTATTACGTATGTATGAATATATTTATTTTGGAAACCATTTGCATAAATTTTTTGTAAAGACCTCACTTATGATGCAATTCCAAAATCCATCATACACAATCTTTCACCATCGTTTTAGTTTTAGTGAAATTGGTGAAATAATAGCAGAATAGAATAAATCTTTATTACTGTCAAAGACCAGCAATACACGTTACATTTAACCATATATTAAAAAGTACTAACTTTAAGATATAATTTTAAAAATGTCAGCATTATAAGTGGAAAGTAGCATACATGTTCTCACTTTGTTCAGGTCATTTGCTGGTTTACCTAGGTGCAAAAGCGTTAAGTATGTATGTAAAAACCATGGTCCAGAAATGGTTAGAGATATGTCCAAATGATTGGTACAAGATCACAACTATTCTTCTATAACCAATTTTTTTCTTATGGACATTGCGGAAGCACAGAATTTTGCCACTGCATTCGTAGTAGCCGGGTTCGTGTCCTGGAGGAGGAAGTCCAGATAAAAATTGTCTACCCTCCCTGGTAATCTCTCTAATAAGGGGAGAATATATGCAGACCTGCAAGCTCTGTATAGCTCACAGTGTAGTAGAACGTGTGAGATATCTTCCACTTCTCTTTTACCACATATACAAACCCGTTCTGCTATAGGTGTTCTCTTATACCTGCCCTGGAGAAGTGCTGAAGGTAGAATGTTAAATCTGGCTCTAAAGAAAGCTATTCTTTGTTTTGGGAAGATGAGGTCATTTAAATATCTTGCCGATTCCCACACACCCTGTTTGATTCTGTTCCTATTGTGGAAAGGCAATCTATTTAGTTCTTCTTGGAACTCCATGTCCTTCATTCTATTAGTTACTACTTGCTTCGCTTGATCAAAGTCCAGGGACATTAAGAGTACCGGTGAGAGCCCATAAGTGCCCAGCTTGTGCTCAATTGCCTGATTCCAGGGGGAGGGAAAGTTGTCAATCAACACTAGTGGGGAGAGCCCCTCTGGAAAGAATTGCATTTTAAGCCAATGGATGATCATCATCTTCCAGGCTCTTACCTGAATTTGAGGCATACCTGCCTCAATTCTTAACTGGGCATTTGGAGTTCCATTGGGTGCAGCTAAGATGGCTCGCAGGAATTTGGATTGTATGGTTTCTATCTTTCTTTATGAGGATTCCTGTTTGTGCCCCATATAGTATTTGTGCTAATGTTTTGACCTCAAAAAGTTTTAGGGCAGCGGGTAACTGGCCGCCACCTGTGTAAAAGAAATGTTTAATTGCGTTTGAGGACCTAGTGGCTACTTGAAAAATGTTATCCAGGTGTGCCTTCCATGTCCCTTGTGCATGGAAAACCACCCCCAGGTACCTAAATGTTCTAACCTGTTCCAGACTATGTCCTTCTATTTTCCAGGGGTATTGGCTAGGTCTTTTAGCAAAAACTAGAATTTTTGATTTCTCAAAGTTCAGGACCAGCTTGTTTTGCCTGCAATAGTTGAGTGTTGCCTTGATGGCTTTAGTGAAATTGGTGAAATAATAGCATGTTTCCTTCCATCTTGCTATATTCACTAGTGTCATTATCATACATTAGAAAGAAAAAACATCCTTATAGGGCCAATAAAGGTGGAAACAGGAGAAGCATGCCTGAACATCTTCCGCCTCTCTGTATATTCGGCGTCCTGATTCAGCCAGTTCACACCAACACTGGCCATCGGGGGTGAATTGTTAGCCCCTGTGGAGAGGGCCCGCAATCTAGGTGTCCTCCTGGATTCCCGGCTGCCCATGGATGACCATGTGACGGCCATGGCCAGGGGGGCTTTTTACCAGGTTCGCCTGGTCCGCCAGTTGCGCCCCTTACTGAACTGGGACGCTCTTCGCACAGTCACTCAAGCACTTGTGACATCCCGGCTGGACTACTGCAATGCTCTCTACATGAGGCTCCCCTTGAGATGCACCCAAAGGTTGCAGCTGGTGCAGAATGCGGCCGCGCGGGGAATTGTGGGTGCCTCACAGCATTCCCATGTAACACCGCTCCTGCGCGAGCTGCACTGGCTGCCTGTGGCCTTTCGGGTGCACTTCAAGGTGTTGATAACCATCTTTAAAGCGCTCCATAGCTCGGGACCTAGTTATGTGCGAGACCGTCTCCTGCCTCATACATCCCTTCGACTGGTTCGCTCCCATAGGATGGGCCTTCTCCGGATGCAATGCCGGTTGGCGACCCCCAGGGGAAGGGCCTTCTCTGTGGCGGGCCCAGCCCTCTAGAACGACCTTCCCCCCGAACTCCAGACCATCTTGGACCTCCGTCTCTTCTGCCAGCGGTTAAAGACACACCTTTTCCATCTAGCCGGCTTAGCCTAGCCTTTGGACCCATTGTATACAGGCTGTGTTAAATTAGGTGAGGTTTTAATTAGGGGATTTTATTAAATTTTTAGCACAGGACTTATCAAATTTAATTAGTTTCTATTGTAATGTATTTGGTATGGTTATGTATATGTATTTATATTTATAATTGTTTTAACTTCCTGTGCACCGCCCTGAGTCCCTTCGGGGAGATAGGCTGCGGTTTATGTCTAAATAAATTAAAATTAAAAATTAAATATTGTCCACTCCTTTTTGGCAGAATAGAATAGAATAGAATAATTTTATTTGTATACCACATCCTATCCCCGAGGGGACTCGGAGCGGTGCACAGGGAGAATTAAAATAGGTAAAATACATAAATGGAATAAATAAAACCGAATTAAACTAAAATATCCCTGAGCTAAAATCCCCAGTGTATAAATTTACTAAAATCCCCTAAAATCCTAATAGACGGATACTAACCCAGGCCGGCCAGACAGAAAAAGTGTGACGGAAGGAGCGGAGGTCCGTGGTTATTCTAATTTCGGGGGGAAGGTCGTTCCAGAGGGCTGGGCCCGCCACAGAGAAGGCCCTTCCCCTGGGCATCGCCCGCTGGCACAGCCTGGTGGACGGCACCCGGAGAAGTCCCTCTCTGTGGGAGCGAATCGGCCGCAGGGATGTATGGGGCAGGATCCGATCCCGCAGATAACTAGATCCCGTGGCATGGAGCGCTTTAAAGATGATAACTAACACCTTGAAGCGCACCCTAAAGACGACAGGCAGCCAGTGCAGCTCGCGCAAGAGCAGTGTTATATGGGTAAACCTGGAGGTTCCTATTATTGCTCGCGCGGCTGCATTCTGGACCAGCTGAAGTCTTCGGGTGCACCTCAAGGGGAGCCCCATGTAGAGAGAATTACAGTAGTCCAGTCAGGATGTCACGAGGGCATGAGTGACCGTGCAAAGGGCATCCCGATCCAATAGGGGGCGCAACTGGCGTACCAGGCGAACCTGGTAAAACGCCCTCCTGGCCACGGCTGTCACTTGATCTTCCATGGACAGCCGGGTATCCAGGAGGACGCCCAAGTTGCGCGCCCCATCCACAGGGGTAAGATGTTCGCCCCCTATGGCCAGTGATGGAGTCAACTGGTTGAATCGGCCGGCCGGAAACCACAGCCACTCGGTCTTGGACGGGTTGAGTCTGAGTCTGTTCCTTCCCATCCAGGCCCGCACGGCTTCCAGGCACTGGCACATCACCGCTACGGCATCGTTGGGGTGGTTTGGGGTAGATATATACAACTGCGTATCGTCAGCGTAGAAGTGGTACTCTACCCCAAAACCACGGATGATCTCACCCAGCGGCTTCATATATGTGTTGAACAGGAGAGGCGAGAGGACCGACCCCTGAGGCACCCCACATGTGAGTGGTCTCGAGGTCGACCTCTGCTCTCCTGCCAACACAAATTGCGATCGACCGGAGAGGTAGGAGGAGAACCACCGTAAAACAGTGCCTCTCACCCCCAACCCCTCCAGCGGATGCAATAGGATACCATGGTCGATGGTATCAAAAGCCGCTGAGAGGTCTAATAGGACCAGGATGGAGGAACAACCCCCATCTCTGGCCCTCCAGAGATCATCTACCAACGCGACCATATGTACTCTACAAGGGCGACATTATGCAAGGGCAACATTATGCAAGCATGAAGGAGCCAACACATTTAAGTCTTTGTATCTGAAGTACTCAAGACAGATTTGAATCCAGGGCAGCCTGGTTTTCTCTTTATGTTTTATGTCATCCAATCGATGTTAAACATGCAATCCCAAATTCACACAGTCAGCATCAACAATGATAATTATTGTACAAAGGAACTAGCTTTTTGACAGAATCTTACGGCTTTCACCTGCATGCACTGAACACATAAAGTCAGCTTTTTATATTAATTGTTTCGCATTTGACGTCTTATAACTTCATAACTTGTATGTGACTATGTGAGCGGCCGTTCTTTAAAAAATGTGAGCAGTTGATAGGCAGAATGGATATTATTTCTCTGACACCCTCCATTCACATCTGTCTAAGAATAGTGTGATTTTGGAATACCAGAAAAACCAGCTTGGACTTCTGAATACGATTGCTCTGCAGGCAATTTGTTATATTCAAGCTGCAACTCAAAATGTTAGTATACTTACCTTCAGTAAATTTGCTTCATATGCTATCTGTCACTTGTAAAACTGAATTAGAGGTATGGAGATGTTCATATGTCTTTCCTGATTCCCTTTCTCACCTCCATTACTTCCTCCCATGTCTCTTCTATCTTTTTTACCCCCAAGATCCAGATTATAAACTCATGGATTTTATTATGTGGTATCTAATCAGTGCTATTATAATGACACTAACCAGGGGTAGACTGCTGGGGGTTTGCAGAGATTCGGAAGTACCTCTAGCTAAAATTCTGTGCAGTTCGGAGAACCCCCAAATCCTACTCCTGGCTGGCCCCGCCCATCCCTCCCATCCCAGGAGTCCCCACGTGCCCCGTTTTGGATGCAAGTAAGTGCAGGGCGCACATGGAGGCTCAGGGAGGGCAAAAAATGGGCCAACCGGAAGTTCGGGAAGGCTGGAAAAGGGCCTGTTTCTGACCTACAGAGGGCCTCCGGAGCCTGGGGAGGCCATCTTCGCCCTCCCAGAGGCTCGAGCAAAAATGCCCCCTCCTCCGTGGTGCAAGAGGCAGACTATGCCACGCCCACCATGGCCACGCCCATCCAACAACCAGGCAGAGAAGCCCTTGCTAAAAGAAGCCACCCCTGACATTAACCAACACAGTAACAAATTGACAAAACATCTTGCTAGATTTTTCCTAGTTGTTCATAGTTCATAGTATACTAACCCTAAATTGCTTAGAGTAAACAATGTAAGTTCACCTGGACATCTGAGTCCTGAAAGAAGACAATGGAGGGACTGCAATATACTTGGAAAAACAGAGCTGTGTACTACACATCCAGAGATATCTTCTATTGTACTCAAAGCTGACGAACCTTCTAATCTAAGGAAGCTATTTTATTTAAGCCACCACAGCTCCATCAAATAAATCCTTATAAGTGATCTGTGGTTTACAGATGCATGAACCTGGCTGCTTGTCTGCGAAAGTTGGTTATTACATTCTGAGTTTTGTAATTTCTCTGGATTAGAAGGCACCACAATCAATCAAGATGGACCACAAATACCTTGTTTGTTAAAGCCTATCAAACAGAATTGGAATTATATATAAAACAGAATATCACTCTTTCTTTCTTTCTTTCTTTCTTTCTTTCTTTCTTTCTTTCTTTCTTTCTTTCTCTTTATCTCTCTCTCTCTGTCTCTGTCTCTCTCTCTCTTTCTCTCTCTTTCATACTATGGCCTCCTGATGACTGTGTAATCCCTGTTATTATTTGTCAAGATTTTGTAAGTGAGAAATGAAAATGTTTGTCATTCAGAAGACTAAATATTTGTTGCTCAAATTTCCAAATATGGACCAGATGGTCTATATAGAAAGTGGAAAACTTGGAGGAACATCTATTGAAAGAAAATTTTGCTTCTGCTGTTTCATGTTAAGTCAATGGACTTGATAACCATCTCAGCCTGCTGAGGCTCCAGGCGCCGGTACCTGGCCTTGCACTTCCCTCTCCTTGAAAAGCCTATACTCGAAGTCCTCATGAGGTGCTTCTGCTGAGTCTCCTTCTCGGTCAGATCCAATTTGAACTGAGCCAGCTATTTTGCCAACTCTTTCTCATGGTGGCTGCGTAGCTTCAGCAACTGCTTCCTGTTGGGGCCCTAGGGATCCGGGCGGGCAGGCTAGGAGTAGTGAGTAGAGACTGGCAAGGTGCCCCTTGACGTGAGTGATATTGAGTTGGCCATGCCCACCCAGTCACATGACCACCTTGCCACACCCACCCATCCAGTCATGAGGCAGATCATATTAGTGGTCCGCAGGATTTAAAATTATGAATTTAGTGGTTCCTGAGGTCCGAAAGGTTGGTGATCCCTGGTTTACCATTCCATTGTGTGGTGAGTTTTTCAGAGAAGACAGAGCTATACATAAAGAATCCATCCATCTCTCTCTCTCTCTCTCTCTCTCTCTCTCTCTCTCTCTCTCTCTCTCTCTCTCTCTCTCTCTCTCTCTCTCTCTCTCTCACCTTGTCCTTGATTTTAATCAACATTTGCCTTTATAGAAAAATAATTGACATTTAGGATCTTCTGAGGCATAGCTCAAGCAAGCGTAATGAGAAACACATCGGCTGACCTTTCCTAAACTGTGATCCCCAACAAAATGGTACAGATGTCACATTTTCCCTTTAAAAACAAAACAAAACAAGGGAATGGCATCTTTTGTGGCGATGGACAAGATTATAGGGTACTTTTATTTTAAAATAATTACACAGGGACCTTCAGGGTACTTTTCAAAGGTCATATTCTCATCACATAGCCAAGATTTCTTTCTTACTTTTCCTTTTGTCCCACCAAATTCAAATTTAGCAAAGGGAAAAGAAAGAGCAAGTACATGTGTGTGTGTGTGTGTGTGTGTGTGTGTGTGTGTTTCTTCCTTTTTCCTTGTGGTGGAAAACTGAAGGCAGTTCAAAGTCCCTTCGGCTCCCAGAGGGCTGTGGGCTATGATAGGCTATTTCCTACCATTTAGCTCTCTCCATTATCACAGCCCCTTTTTCTTCATTATTCTCCACTTATCACATGCAGGATCATCACAGAGTCCAAATAGAGAGTTGTAATTACTCGGCTGCCACCTGATAGAAGCTCTTCTATCATCTTTATCTCGCTAGGCCTTGCCGTTTCATCACGGGATAAAACTTGCCCAAAGCAATGCCTGCGATACTACATCTCAGAGATACATTTAAAGTTTACTCATTTATCGCAGGAAAATGCTGAACCCGTGCAATTATTAGATACACTTGCCAATTTATTTGTAACGGGAAGGCTTCTTAGCGCCTCATTCTGTCAGCGATTTATTCAGCTCTTCTGGAAAACATTGAGGTCACTTTTGGGTGCTGTGATAAAATGTGAAATGGAGGAAGGGGAAACGAGGCAATGGGGATGGGGGAGAATGACCAGAAATAAAACTGCCGGAAAAGGCAGTCATCACAATCCCAAAGTATATCCCCCAAAGTGTAGGTTAAGGGAGAGAGTGTCTTCATTTCCTCGCCGTTTGCTTGCGGATAGGATGCTAATGATTAGGGTCCTCGCTGCCAAGATTTTTGAACCCACCAAAACTAGGAAAGACAGGATCTCTTTGGTCACATTCCATCAACTAAAGGACTAGACCAGTGATGTCAAACCTATATTGGCTAGCGTGCCAAAAGCAGGGGGAGCGCAAGGGGGTCAAGGGCGGCCATGCTGCACCCATAATGCTATGCGCATGACCCCAGCATGCATGCGCGCCTCCCCAGGCTCCAGAGGCATTATAGGAGCCTGGAGAGGATGAAAACAGTCTCCTCCACCCCACTGGAGGCCCTCTGAAGCCTCCGGAGTGCGAAAACCGGCCCTATGGGCAAACCGGAAGTTCGGGAACAAACTTCCGGTTTGTTTGTAGGGCCGGTTTTAGTCCTCCGGAGCCTTCAGGGACCTTAAGGATACTCTTCAAGTTTCTTCCTGCCCTAGTAACATGTCTTATCTTGCTTTCATGTTTCCTTTCTTAAGAAAAATGTGATCAAAAAATATTACTGATTCCTGATAGGACCCCAGAAATGGCATTGTTAAGAAATTAAAAGTTAGAATGTAAATAACATTTTTATGTAAATAGTTGACAGACATGACTGATAGATGGATTAAATGTGGAGGTGGGCAATCTGATAGTTCACCAGATGTTTGAACTCTAACTTTACATCTTTCATTATTATCCTTATTCAAACTGGCAATGGCTAATGAAGATTGATCTCTAAACCATCTGAATTGCACAAGATTAGCTATATCTCAGTTAAAGCGTTTCTGTAATATAGTGGCTTCCATTTTGTCCATAGGGGTGTTTTTTGTCCTCTGGAGCATTCAGGGGTCTTCAGGAGGCTTCTCTGAAGGCTCCGGAGGGCAAAAACCAGCCCTACAAGCAAACCAGAAATCCGTCCCCGAATTTCCAGTTTGCCCGCAGGGCTGGTTTTTTGCACTCGTTTGGCACCGGAAGCAAAAAAGGTTTGCCATCACTGTTCTATACAATCATTATATTAAATTCCTTAAAATTCAGTTCTTATTATTGTGTTAATTAATATATAACCACTGCAAACTGCATCAACTTTTCTTTTTATCTACTTCAGTCTTTGTGAGCAGCATAGAATAGAGAAATTGTCACTCACTAGCTTGCCAAAGGGGAGCCCCTTCAAGCAACCAATTTTATAACATTTTGGTTTTTTCCTTTTTCCTTTAGAAAACACTAGAAAGTCACAGTTGATAAAAACATAACTGAACAGACAAATGAAGAAAAGCAATATGGAATGAGTGTGTGTGTGTGTGTGTGTAATTGTTTACAATTTCCCGAATGGCACTTTTGAGACTTTATTCCTGCTCAGTGGCAGAGTGAATATCAACACCTTATTCCATATTTAAATGCCAGAATAAATTTAGCTTAGGTTGAGTTCCTCAAAACAGTCTAATCCCCATGAACTTAATGGAAGCTGCAGGCATTCAGTATTTTTAATAATCTACTCTCTCTCCTTAAAGGCGAGTTTGAATTCCTCAAGCATTTTCTCTGCATCTTAATTTTTCCATTTACCCATACAATTATAACTACTACCAGCTCCTTTGCATGATAGTTTGGAGAGCCTGATATTAAGGGTCATAAAAAAGCAAGTTAATTACTGAATTGTTGTCATTTCCATTAGGTTTAGTCTGGCACTTGTGAGCAAGAGCATTCTTTTGAAAATTACACCTCATTATTTTCAGAAATGAACATGAAAAGATGTTTTGGTCTTGAAATATGAAAAACAAATTGTCTGTCCTGTCCCAATTGGGTCTTTTCCAGATGTGCTATAAAGAAAACCTGCACAATACCTGATTAACTTTGTTGTTGTTGTTAGTTGCAAAGTTGTGTCCGACGACTCGTGACCTGATGGACAACGTTCCTCTAGGCCTTCCTGTCCTCCATCATACTCTGGAGTCCACTTAAGCTCACACCTACTGCTTCAGTGACTCCATCCAGCCACCTCATTCTCTGTTGTCCTCTTCTTCTTTTGCCCTCAATCTTTCCCAGCATTAGGCTCTTCTCCAGTAAATCCTTCCCTCTCATTAGGTGGCCAAAGTATTTGAGTTTCCCCTTCAGGATCTGGCCTTCTAAAGAGCAGTCAGGGTTGATCTCCTCCTCTAGGACTGACTCGTTTGATCACCTTGAAGTCCAAGGGACTCCCAGAAGTCTTCTCCAGCACCAAGTCCTCAATTCTTTAGCGCTCAGCCTTTCTTATGGTCCAACTTTCACAGCCATACATTGCAGCTGGGAAAACAGTACCCAAAAAAAGCTTGACCATGCCAGCTGGGAATTCTGCAAACTGAATTTCCAACATACTTGAAATGCTAGGTTTAACTCAAAGGTGCTTTTTCAAAAAGCAACTGGAAAACACCAAGTCCAGTTGCCTTTTGAAAAAGCACCTTTGGGACACCCATGACCTGGATTATGGAGAATCTCCATAGGCAATAGGTTTAAAGAAGGGTCTTAGAACCACAGCATCTTCTGACTGACAGAAGAATGAGCTTCTGCCTAAACTCGTGTTTCCCAATCTCAGAAATTTTAAGATGGATGGACTTTAACGTGGGTGGACCACCCAGTATGCTGTCTGGAAAATTCTGACAGCTGATTTGCATCCATCCTAAAATTGCTAAAGCTGAGGAAGACTGATCTATACCTTGCAAACTGGGATCAAAATATTCCTTACCATCTTTCTTTTATTATTCACTAGCTGATAACCTGATGCTGCCTGGGTATTTATTTATCCCAACCCTCCTTCCACGAATATTGCCGCAATGTCTAATGTTGGATTTTTCCCCTTACCAGAGGGAGCCCCTTTGTAGAGTACTGTGAAGCTGTTACCATGGCAACTCCACAGTGCTGTACATTAGAAGCCATGTTAAGGCCAATATGCTGTATCTTAACAGAACACACACCCTCAGGGGTGTTAGGGGTGTCTTACACCCACAGTATTTGTTTCCAGAGGGTAAGTGTGTACCAAGTTTGGTTGAAATTGCTTGAGGCATTCCAGAGTTATGCTGGAACACACACACATACAAACAAATCTGAGAATGAGTGTCGTCTCTTTTCCCCAGAGCTTCATATTGCTCAGAACTATATTGAAAAGCCCCACTGTCTCTAGCCATCTCCTGTGTGATATGAGGCCATAGCATAAAATTCCAGGATTTTCTACAATTGCCTCAAGATGTCAGCTCCAGGTAAGAATTTAGAACATTGTCAATTGGTGGGATGAGTAATTCATATGAAGGCAGATCATTTGAATTTTCCTTATGTGTGGATGTGGCAATACAGATTGGACTTGATACGACAAACAAAGACTCTTTCATAAGTCTGCAACCATCACACGCTAAGTGCCTTTACACAATGTGGAAACCTAGTCTGATCATGATCACTGCTCATCTAGAGACAGCGAAGAACAAGGGGTTGACCCTAATTTTCCCAATAGTGTGTGAACTATAACAATCTGGATGACCAACATGGCTGTCTACTTTGGTAATGAAAAGCTGGTATTGCTACATTGGGCATGAAGAAAGTCCACATCTACTACCTACTTAACAGAAACTTTTCTTTTTGAGCTGAACTTGTGAAAACTCAAGCTGCACTTGATGTTTGCATATCCTGTCCTTTTTGCCCTATATCTCCCAAGTGTGTCTGGTATAATCCTTCCTATTGGGAACTTGCACTTTGAAAAGCAAGTTCTACATGGATGTTTAAACTTGTCTTCACCTGTAATCACGCGTAGAAAAGTCCTTACAATCCTGATCAAAAATAGCACTTGAAGAGCGATCAATTTTTTTTGTGCTTCATGAATGTGAGACCTGCTGCACAATACAAGGGATACTAAAATTGTGGGTTGTGGTGGGATTACTCAGAAAGAGCAAAAGAAAACGAGGCCAGGATGGGTGATTCTGTTACGGTATTCTAGAGCAGGGGTCTCCAACCTTTGCAACTTTAAGTCTGAAGGACTTCAGTTCCTAGAATTCTCCAGCCAGCTTTGCAAAGTTGCAAAGGTTGGAGACCCCTGTTCTAGAGAACTCCAGAAATTCATGTTCTGGACTTCAGTTATGTAACTTTGCGTTGCAAAAAAAAAAAGAGGTTTCAAAGTTTCTTACTAATGTGGAATGGAGTGAAGTTATAAAAATGAGTAAGCAAATCAAAGATGATGTTAGAACAACTCAACCCCCAAAGAAAACAATCCTCCTGGCAGCTCATCAAGATAAACCCAACACCTTAAAATTATTTAATTTCCTCTTGCATTCTCATTCTGGCAAATATATAATAGAAAGATTGGAAGAATTCTCTACCTGGCATTCCAGGTGTGGCTTGCATTCCAAAGACTTGGAAGAGGTGATGGTTAGGGTTAACTTAATTAGCCATCAATGGTGCCACACCAAGCTTCTCTGAAGTGTTCCTTTAATAGACTGTCTATTATAATGCTATACATCAGACAAAATCAGGCATTAGTAGAACCATTAGACAGTCTCCCTCCAGGTAATTAAGAGTATGAACCACCACCTCCATTAATAAACACTGAACTTTTGTGTGGGAGCTGTTTTCCTCAGGTGTGATCACACCGTGGCTACAGTGTGTCTCCAAGCTGTGAAACCATGTGATCAGCTTTGCAGATTTCTTCACCTAATCATCTCCCTGCCAAAATTGACACCTGGTTTGGAAAGAAATGCAACCAGGATCATTCTTCCAGGAAAAAAAACTACCACACACAGTTGTACATACAGATATATGTGTGGGAAGCTCTCTGTGTGTAAAAAGGACTATCTGCAAAGAGCCGTTTATCCAGAATTGCTTCCAGAAATCACCCCAATTTTCTGGTATTAATACTTGGGCAAGCTTGATGTTTATCTCCGTACAGCACAACATTACAACTAGAAGAAGAGATACACTGTGCATTGTTTGTAGGATGTAACTTAGTGGCATTGTTTACAGCTATAACGTTTGTTAAGAATGGAGTTTGGACTAGTGGCACTTTCAGTTCTGAACAACAAAACTCCTGAAATTATTTTTTACAAATATTTGTTTTGATCAATTTGATATGCAAAGGTTGAGGGGAATAAAGAATCAAAAGGTTCCTATATTGCCTAGACCAGTGATGGCTAACCTTTTTTGGCTCGCGTGCCAAAAGCGGGGGGAGCGCAGGGGGGTTGTGCGTGAGTGTGCCACACCCATAATGCTATGTGCATGACCCCCTGCTTTTGGCGCGCTTTTTTCACCCTCCCCAGGCGCCAGAGTCTTTCTAGGAGCCTGGGGTGTGTGAAAACAGCCTCCCCCCCACCTCAAGAGGCTTCAGGAGCTTCCCTGAAGCCTCCAGAGGGCGAAAAACGGCCTCAAAAGAAGGCCTAAATCAGCTGGCCAGCGCACACATGCGCGCTGGAGCTGACAGGGCAACGCCTCGCATGCCCTAAGAAATGGTTCTGTGTGCCACCTGTGGCACCCGTGTCATAGGTTTGCCATCCCTGGCCTAGACCAGTGATGGCCTTTTTTGGCTCATGTGCCAAAAGCAGGGGGAGCCCAGGGGGGTCGTGCGTGGGCATGCCACTCCCATAATGCTATGTGCGCGACCCCATGGTTTTGGCATGCTTTTTTTGCCCTCCCCAGGCTCCAGAGGCTTTCTAGGAGCCTGGGGAGGGTGAAAAGAGCCTCCACCCCACCTCCAGAGGGCGAAAAACAGCCTCAAAAGAAGGCCTAAATCTCCTTATCAATATGTAAGGGGTATAATGTGAACAGAGAAGATAATATCTGGGTTGTTTGGAATTATCAGAGTTGTGTATAGTGGAAGTCAGGGGGGGTGGGTTGGAATGGGAGGTGGGGGAGGGCTAGGGTGGTTAGGGGAGGGAAATATATTTGCATAATTAGTTTAGAAGATGGGGATAATTGGATAATGCTATTTTGTGAGAAATTCATATTATGAGGGTTGGGAAGAGAGGGGGTATAGCACTTGTATTTGATTTATATTATATGTATTGGGAGGGGAAAAAAGGGGGGAAATTTGTTTTTGTAAAACTTTTTCAATTAAAAAAAAAGAAGGCCTAAATCAGCTGGCTAGCGCACACGTGCGCACTGGAGCTGACAGGGCAACGCCTCGCGAGCCCTAAGAAATGGTTCCGCATGCCACTTGTGGCATCCGTGCCATAGGTTCACCATCACGGGCCTAGACAATTAGAGAGTGTCTTCTATAGTGAAAGCTATGGACCTCAGCTTACATTTATATAGTCCACTACTTATAGAACAAAAATAATATTTAGGATTTGTTGGACTCCATTATGTTTGCACTACCATAGAAAAGGACTGTCAAAAGCAACATTTTGTTGAGGAGTCAATACTCCTTTAAAAGATATGTTTTTACAATTTATTTATTTATTTTTTATTTTATTGAATTTATACCCCGCCCTTCTCCAAATGGACCCAGGACGGCGCATAGGAATATTAAAAAACATACAAACATATAAACCTTTTTTAAAAAAAAAACTTATTCGACTAAAAAACCTGTGCTAAAACCGAATTAAAATCCCCATTTTAAAACTATCTATGAGTCAGAATTGGAGGCTACGCTAGGCTGGCTAGTTGGAATAGGTGTGTCTACAATGTCCTATAGTTAGTAAATTTTGGGAGAAAGTTTTGGACTGCATAAATGTGACTGGGTGACAAAAATTAAAACTTTCAGAGGATAATATTCTCTTGAATTGTGTATTTAATATATGGAGTTTGACAACTGAACAATGCAAATGGATTCTTTATGGTTTATGCCTTTACTATAACTAAACAACTCCAACAATTGAAGTGCATGTCCCATGCAGGGGTGGGTTGCTGCCAGCATTACTGCCAGTTCGGTGTGTGCCCGAAAATAGATCTGTGCATGCGCAGAACATTTAAAAAGGGGGGGGGGAAGCATGCTGCCCCATATGGAGAACTGGTTCGGAGGTGTGGCAGGCCTGCGTTTCTGCTGGTTCCAGCAACCCAGGCCGGCAAACCACTACCAGTTCTGCCAAACCAGTCCGAACCAGTAGGAACCCACCTCCGGTCCCATGTACTCAATGGATTGGAAATTTGATTTCACTTGCTATTTTTGACTGATTGCCTATGGATATAAACCTTGTGTGAATAAATATAATGAAATATGGGACTTGTTTAGACAAAATACAGTAGGTTAAAAAAGCATACACACACACAGACAAAACGCACACACTTGCATAATGTTTGTATTAGATAATTATATATAGAATTATAACTGTTTACCATAACAACATATACTGTACTTTATATTTTGTTGTTTTTGTTGTTTTTCTGTTGTAATTTTTAACTTATTTTAAAAGCACGTCTTGTATTTTTATTATGAACTAGCCGTTCCCGGCCACCCGTTGCTGTGGTCCTCTGATTAAATGGCCAACTAATCTGTGTGTAGATCTACACCTGCACACACAAACATGTACACACAACCCCCAACCTAACCTACCTACCTACTCTCTTTCTCTCTCTCTCCCTCTACCTACCTACCTACCTACTGTATTTCTCCTTCTCCCTCTGTATCCCTCTACCTACCTACCTACCTACCTACCTACCTACCTACCTACCAACCATATTTCTCCCCCTCTCTCTCTATCCCTCTCTCTATCCCTCTACCTACCTACCTATCTGTGGACAGAGTATTTTATGTCATAAGGATGACATAATACCTGTGGCCCACTGCTCTTTCTGTATCCATCTACCTACCTTTTTTTACAATTTTTACATTTCCATTGCATGTACCTGACACAGGTGTGACATCTACGCAATCTATATATATCATTGGTGCCGTACTTGAAAGGAACGTTGTGTGAAAATTTGGAAGCGATCGGTGCAGGACTTTCGGAGATGAGCGGTTTTGAACAAACTCTTGTTACATGTTTATTTATATAGAATGTATTTTGGTGTTTTATACTTTTCCCCCTTTTTCTGTTATTATTTTAAAAGCAATAGAAGCATTATGAAAAAAATAGTAAAAAAAAAAGAATAGAAGTGTAACTTACAGAAAAAATTATTCCTTTTCTCTAGAAGAGATGCATTTACACAGGAACAGCAAGCTATCCTGAGTTAACATTGGAACAAAATAGTCGGTCCTCCAAACCTGGTCCTGTCCAGATGGGTCAGATTTCTCTCCCATTGCTTTACAATCCACATTGGATGATGAGGATCAAAATTGTAATTCAACACATTTTGAGGACATCAATTGAGAAGGTTGGCATAGGATTCTTAGAAATCCAGTAGTACGGCAGCCTGCAACCTTCTGGGCACCAGGGACCAGTTCTGTGGAGAAAGGATTTTCTGTGGACTGGAGGGAGTGTGGTTTTCCATGCTGCCTTCATTCCGCTTCACTTCAGTGGTAGTAATCACTTACCTTCCCTACCGGTTTGCAAATGTGAGCATGTGCTCTGCCTTCTGCGCATGCGCTTTGCCTTAAAAAAGGGCCTAAATGGGATGCCATAGAGTCAGGGCGGGTGGGCGGGGGCATCTGCAATTTCCACTACTGGCTCGGGTGAACTGGTCCAATCCAGTATAATGCTGCCTACCACTGCTTCACTTGTTTGCATGGCTGGTTTTTGACATGCTGTGGACCTCTTCTGGTCTATGGACCGGGGGTTAGAAACCCCCTCCAATAAATAAAGATAAAATTTCAGAAATTCTCACTAGTAATTCCAAGATGGTTTGCAAGAAATCAGTCCCTTCCATAACTACTGTAAAAGCCTCCACTCTCTATCTACTAGGAGCTTTTACAATGTATTTCAGAATAGTTTATCTCTTAGAACCATTTTTAAACAATCAATGTTCCCTAAATGATAGCTGGTTCTGCTTGTATTAAATTGTATCATTCAGCCAGCCCCAATGGAGAAAAACAAACTGTGGATCTTCTTCAGAGAAATCCCCATTTCTGCATCAATGTCTCCCACTGATTTGTCCCCCTTTGCTTAGCATAAGTAGGTCCATGGGCGAAGTGGCTTTGTGTTGACAAAGGCCTCAGGTCAGATTAGGTAACCATACCTCCTCGGGCCTTATTCGTAACACTGGAACACCACAGGGTTGTGTGTTGAGTCCCATACTCTATACACTTTATGTACATGACTGTATTCCCACTCACGCCAGTAATACTATTATTAAATTTGCAGATGATACAACAGTGGTGAGACTCATCTCCTAGGGCAGGGGTCTGCAAAGCTGGCTCTTTTAAGACTGGTGGACTTCAACTCCCAGATGAAGTCCAACTCCCAATTCTGGGACTTGAACTCCAACTCCAACTTCAACTCCAACTTCAACTCCAACTCCCAATTCTGGGACTTGAAGTCCACCAGTCTTAAAGGAGCCAACTTTGCAGACCCCTGTCCTAGGGGGGATGAGTCTGCCTATTGAGATGAGGTGGACCAGTTGCTTTTGTGGTGTCTAGACAGTAATTTGGTCCTTAACACCAATAAGACCAAGGAGCTTATAGTGAACTACAGAAGGAATAGATCAGACATCCAGCCTTGATTATCAATGGAGACCAAGTACACCAAGTGGCCAGTTTTAAGTTTTTGGGTGTTTTCTTTTGAGTACCTGATCTGGGATGCTGAAATTGCAATATTGGTCAAAGGGGCCCAGCAAAGCTTATACTACCTGAGACTTCTCAAGAAACAACAACTGAATGAAAAATTGCTGGTAACCTTCTACCGCTGCCCAATAGAGAGTATTTCAACTTACTGCACCTGCGTATGGTTTGCCAATTACACAGTGACAGAAAGGACAGTTCTCCAAAGGGTTCACATCACTGCTCAGAGGATCATTGGTTGTCCTCTCCCCTCTTTGAAAGAACTTTATAGCTCCCACTGCCTCAAGAAAGTTCAAAACATTCTTAAAGATCCATCTCATCCCGGGCACCCTTTTTTTGAACTATGTAGAAATGTAAAAAAGATATGGAGATTCTAGAAAGAGTGCAAAGAAGAGCAACAAAGATGATTAGGGGACTGGAGGCTAAAACATATGGAGAATGGTTGCAGGAACTGGGTGTGTCTAGTTTAATGAAAAGAAGGACCAAGGGAGACATGATAGCAGTGTTCCAGTATCTCAGGGGTTGCCACAAAGAAGAGGAAGTCAAGCTATTCTCCAAGGCACCTGAGGGCAGAACAAGAAGCAATGGGTGGAAACTAATCAAGGAGAGAAGCAACTTAGAACTGAGGAGAAATTTCCTGACAGTGAGAACAATTAAACAGTGGAACAGCTTGCCTCCACAAGTTGTGAATGCCCCAACACTGGAAGTCTTTAGGAAGATGTTGGATAGCTATTTGTCTGAAACGGTATAGGGCTTCCTGCCTAGGCGGGGGGTTGGAGTAGAAGACCTCCAAGGTCCCCTTCCAACTCAGCTATTGTATTGTATTGTCAGACGGTGCAGAACATTTAAAAACAAGAACAAATAGCTGAAAAGCAGCTTCTATCCCAGAGCAGTAATTATATTGAACTTTACTGTATAGTGTAATATTAATGCAGCATCAGGGGGGGTTTCAATTCAATTGTACAGAATGTGAAGGATGTGTGTTTTTGTTTTATTTTTATAGTTTTTGTATGTATGATGTACACTGAAGATGGCATTTAATTTCGTTGTACGAGGTGCAAGGACAATAAAGTAAACTAAAAAACTAAAATGTCTCCAAAGGAGACTAGAAAAACTTCACCTGTTGAAACCCTAGAAATTTATTACCAATTGAGAAGGCAATAAGAAACCAGATGACCAACATTTCTTGTACTTCCATGGCAACACCTAAAACTAGCCATCCCTGCAGAAAAGGAGGCAAAAGTGGTTTACTCTTTCACTGCAAATAAACCTCCCAGGTCTTCACAGCAGAGTGTAGAAAAGAAGCATTCTCCATTACCAGCTGTTGGAGGAAATTGGTCCTAGCCAATGATGGCATCAGTTACCTGATTATCCTTTTCTGGAATTCTCTTAATTATATCCCCGTCATTTGCCTGTCCACTATCCATGCATGCCTCTTATTACTGAGTCATTAGCACTATTCATAAATATATTCCTACATATACAATAGTCTCATTGGAAAGAAGAGACCCTTGTAGGTGTCCATGATTCAGCTGCCCTTTTTGGAGGTCACCTCTTGCCTTTCTTTGGCATTTGGACTTCTGGTTAAGAAAGGTTTGCAAAGGCAAAGAAAACACGATGCTCAAATAAATGCCTGCACAGACATGCTGGGGGGCTGGGAAGCATCTTAGTGTTAGCAACTCTGGGTTCAGAACCAGTGTTACAACTCTGGTCCCGTAACCAGTGTTTGGAAATAAATGCGGAATAGTGTAATTCACCGGACAGTAAAGAGATACGTTGCTGTAACCGCAAACAAACTCTAAAACAGTGATAGTAAGAAAATAAATAGTCTTTACTTTGTAGCAACTAAAAATGCTTCTTCCGACCAGTGATACTAACTTCTCAAAATAATAACAGTCCTTCACCAAACACAGAGTTATCTTACGGTGATGCAAAACAAATACTTCTTCAGTCTTCAGCTTCAGCTCCTCATACGGCAAACAGTAAGCACAGGAAAACGACAGGAATCAAATGGGATCAGAAAAAGGAATGGACTGTGTTCCTGAGCTTCCTTTATGGTAGAGCTGAGAAGCACAGCCAATTAGAATTCAAACACAGTTCTTAAAGCTACATAACTCCTTAAGAACATAGGCTCATATATATTGTCAACCCAATATAAGGCTGAATATCCTAACACTTAGTGAAGTGGTCCCCAACCTTTTGGGCACCAAAGACCGGTTCCGTGGAGAGAGGTTTTGCTGTGGACTGGAGGGGGGGGGGCATGGTTTCGTGTGCTACCTGCATCCCACAGCTGGGACTTCGCTTGTTTGTGCGGCCTGGTTTCTGGCATTCCATGGACCTCTGCCAATCCACGGACGAGGAGTTGGGGAGCCCTGCCTTAGTGCATAATCCTTCTCTCTTTGCATTCAGGGAACCGACTGGATAGTATTCAGAAAACCTTGTTGGGTTAAGGAACCCATTAATATGATGAAAACAACAAGAGTGAACTAGTAATGGTACACTGCAACGACGAACACCTTTTCTGATTGGTCATGCTTGGGTCTGCTCGTTTCCTGTTCCAAAGACGTTTTGCAATGCTTTCATGGGTGGAGTTAGCTACTGTTTTGACATGCGTTGACACGCATTGCATATGCAAACGATAAGGCAACGGGTTTCCGGGATTCAGCCTCCGTGTGGTAATAAGAATTCCCCAATGCAGATCAAGTACTTGCTGGATTGAGACTTGTGAGAGACACAAGGAAAACAGAAAGAAAGACAAGTCTGGCTTATCTTCAAAGGAAACAGAATTGTCTCTTCAACAATAATTCCTTGGGAACCACAGGTCAAATGCTATTCTCTTTGACACCAAATCATAAAACCTAAGTTTAATAGGTCATCGTCCCCAATTTTCAGTTTATTGCAGGAACCTGCTAAACCATCTCTGATCACTGGTCACCTAACCCCCATATGAAACCTCCAGAGAGCTGTAAAGTCCTATTGTTGGTTCACGAGGACATAGCAGCTCTTACCATTGCATAATTTTTCTGTTATTCAGCCCAAATCTCCTTTCTTTCATTGCCAACCTATTGGCCTTTGTTTTCTTCTCCATTCACCTTGGGAATGCCTCTATCAACTTTAAGCCTTCCAGAAGCCTTAGCTAAGCATAGATGGCTTCAGCTGTTGTTGATACTTCCTCAAGAAGCCTAAAGATAAAGGTTTCCCTTGCACATATGTGCTAGTCGTTCCCGACAATAGGAGTTAATTAAATTAGATCTTCCAAAGGAACGGCATCATCACAAGAATAAACATACCTACTGTACGCACACACACACACATACACACACACACACACTCTTCAAGTGTCACCCTAGAATCAGCACCTGACACCCCAGATGAGCTCCACCTATAAACATTTGTTGCTGTACCCAATTTCTCTGCAGACTGCCCCTAAATGAAACTATTTAGCTTTTAGGAATAAAAAAAAATTATTTTTTTTCCTCACAGCTGTCTTGTTTTCATTTTTATTTATTTTTGTGCAGCCCTGGCTTGAGTTGGAAGCACAAATTATTCTTCTTGACACACTACGCTTGATTTTCCCCCCCAATCCAAATGCAGAAGGATCCTAAAGGTAAAAGTTCCCCTCGCACATATGTGCTGGTTGTTCCTGACTCTAGAGGGTGGTGCCAAAGAGCCAGCACTGTCTGAAGACATCTCTGTGGTCACATGGCCGGCATGACGAAACGCTGAAGGCTCATGGAATGCTATTATCTTCCCACCAAAGGTGGTTCCTATTTTTCTCCTTGCATTTTTACATGCTTTTGAACTGCTAGGTTGGCAGAAGCTGGGACAAGTAATGGGAGCTCACTCCGTTATGCAGTGTTAGGGATTTGAACTGCCAAACTGCTGACCTTTCTGATCGACAAGCTCAGCATCTTAGCCACTGAGCTATTGTTAAACAACATCTTCCTACATTTGTCATTTGAAATTTTGACAAGCTTTCTTCGTCTCTTCTTGATGCTAAATAGTTATTGGATATGAACAGAGGTCTCTGGAACAGGGGTGTCATACTCAAGGCCCAGGAGCCAGATTCAGCCTGTGAGGTACTTAGATCTGGCCTGTGGGGACATCATGGAAATAGCAAATGACTGGCCCATAGTGCTTCTGCCAGCGAAAATGGAGCTCAGGAGGGACACACGCAGCCCTCCTGAGGTTTATTTTCACTGGCAGAGGGTTGCAGATGGCCGTGGCGGCCGAAAACGGAGCTTGGGAACCCGTTTTCGCTGGCAGAGCACTTGGGCCACCACAGGTGCCCCTGACATGAGTGATGTTGAGCTGGCTACGCCACACTGCCATGCCCACCCTGGTCTCCTGAGGTCAAACACGATTCTGATGTGACCCTCAATAAATTTGATGCCCTGCTCTAGGTCAAAGTAAAGGAAGTATGCTGGGGTGTAATATTTTCCCCCAATCAACTGCAAATCCATTGAACCACAGCACAGTATACTGTATCCGCAGCATTCCCTGTCTCTACTAAACTAGTTACACCATTGAAATGACTTCTTGGAAAAAAGATAACATGGCGGCTTCGGGTGACTGTAGCTTTTATTGTTTGCAAGCAAGATGCGTAATCATCTCTTCTGATCCTTGAGCAGAACAGATGTGAATTGTTTTTAGTTTCCACCAAAATGTCTGCCATTTTCTAAGCCCTTCCGCCTTTCATTTTGGAACACTGTCTTGCTCTTCTCCAGGCTTCATCGCATTACTAATTCTTCCCTAGTTTGCCAAGTCAACCATTTCAGAGTCACTTCTGCCTGCTTTATTCGCCATCCCAGAATGCAATTCACTTGACCCCAGAGGAAGGCTGTTTCCACATTTCTCATCAATCAACTTGTTCCCTCCTTTTTTTCAGTCATATTAGTAGGGAATAATTGGGAAGTAATAATTGGGATTAGGGAAAAGGTGGATCTCTTTATGTCTGTCGTAAAGGGCCACTGTGGCTCAGTGGCTAAGACGCTGAGCTTGTCAATGAGAAAGGTCGGCAGTTCAGTGGTTCGAATCCCTAGCACCATGTAATGGAGTGAGCTCTCATTACTTGTCTCAGCTTTTGCCAACCTAGCAGTTCGAAAGCATGTAAAAATGCAAGGAGAAAAATACAAACCACCTTTGGTGGGAAGGTAACAGCGTTCTGTACGCCTTGGGCATTCAGTCATGCCGGCCACATGACCACGGAGACGTCTTCAGACAGCGCTGGCTCTTCAGCTTTGAAACGGAGATGAGCCCCAGCCCCTAACATCAAGAACAACTAGCACACCCAATCCTGGAGGATGAAAATGGGGGAACGGGGGGAGGCCACGGCTCCACCCACTGGAGGTCAGGGAGAGGAAGATACAATTGCTAAAAGACTCAGATCTCACAAATGACTTTCCTTTATATAGTGTAACCTTTATTTGGATGTTTATAGAAACCAATGATTGATTGCATGAATATAAAATGTATATCTGTATCGCTTTCCACTTTGTAGGGAAATGAAAAATTTATTGTATTACCTTTTTTTTCTGTATGAAGCCTCGGAGGGGGCCGACACCTCCGACACAGATGTCCTCAAAATATCTCTTTAATACCTTACACCTTTTTCCTGTTTTTAAAATTTTGTAAAAACCAATAAAACTTTTTTCTCATAAAAAAAAAAGAACAACTAGCACATATGTGCAAAGGGAACCTTTACTTTTACTATGTCTTTCATATTCCAGAAAATTCCCCTTTCTGGAATATGACAGACATAAACATGTATTAAAGAGTTTTTCCCTGTTCCCAATTATTACTTGCCAATTATTCCCTGCTCTCAATTATTACTTCTTATTCTATTCTGCATTCTTGTCAGCTTCATATCCTTCTGAGCTTTTTCTTCCCTAACTCTGTTCCTACAAGCTTGAGCAACCAATTTGTAGTCATCCTGGGTTATCTAAGTTGCTTCCTTTCTTCTTTGTTTCTCCCTATTTTTTAACCCAGGCTCTTTAATCTTTCCCCCTTCTACCTTCTCACGGGGAGTGGTTTTGCCTGTGCTCATTGGGCCATATAAACTTTCAAGACACAAAGAAGCTCTACCAGATAAAGATAAATAATTCTTTGTCCAAAGGAGAAAGAGAGACAGACAGAGAGTGAGAGAGAGAGAGAGTGCAAGTATAGATTCACGTGAGAAAGCCCAATCACAAAACATTTACGGCTGAAACCGCATATATGCTTAGTAGGAAGTAGTCCTATTGAATAGAAGTTGAATGCCTGACTAAATGGTTAGGAATTTTATGTTAATTGCAGAGCAGGGCTTGTATAATGCTTCAAAAACATTCAGTCTAAAATATGTCTGTTTCATTTTCTGTTTCTTTTGAATTTATTTTTAATCGCAAGTTCTTTTTGCTCTATTGTGGGAAATAGAAATAGCCAAATAAAATCCTCACTTCTCTATTGACCAAATGTGACAAGTATCACTTTCTATAGTGTGCTATGTAGAAAGATCAGTTTTTTTTAAAAGGGTGGGGGTGGGGGGTGGGGGAAGGGAGGAGAGAAGTCTGACTTCCCATTGTAGGAAGTTAAATCTCCTAGAAAAAAATGAAATATCCTGGGAAATATAGAAAAGACTGAATATTATATTTCCATGGATAAGAAATGGAGAAATATGTTTTTAGGCAGGAAACAGACTCACTCTTAATAGCCCCCACCTTTCTCAATGGGCCATTAAAAAATGAGCCAGTCTATTCTATATAACAAAGATCTTCCCCCTTCAACTCCAGGGATTAAGGCATGATAATATTAGCCCTTTACCCATCTCACCACAGGGCACCTGGGAAGAAGCAATGCTCAACTAATCCTGGACTCAAACAGCCTAGAGAGTTGCTGCTGCATGGCCCAGGGGAGTCAGACAACCAATCAGAATGTATTTCTTACACAGGAACCAGAAACAGAGAGATGGGGCCAAACAGAGAGTATAAAAAACTCAGCAAGCCCCTATTTTCTCCCCTTTTCTTCTTCACCCAACATCTGGAAGCATGTGATCCCCCTTTTCTGTTCAGGAGCTCAAGCCATGTGATCCTGCCACCATTAAACCATCTTTCCAAGCAGCCTCCATGTTCCCAGTATCTTTTTCCCTACTTGGACCTGAACCCAGAAGGATATTTCTTCCAACACCATAATTTACCTATCTATATATTTATGTACCTATCTATCTCTATCTCTATCTCTATCTCTATCTCTATCTATCTAACAAGGAGAAGGGCGGGGTATAAATCTGATAAAATAAATAAATAAATAAATCTATCTATCTATCTATCTATCTATCTATCTATCTATCTATCTATCTATCTATCTATCTATCTATCTATCTATCTATCTATCTATCTATCTATCTATCTAAATGACTGCGTGTGTATGTGTATGTTCTAGCATAACTCTGAAATGCCTTGAGCAATTTCAACCAAACTTGTTACACAGATGACTTACTCTCTGGAAACAAATACTGTGAGGGCAAGGCACCCCTAACACCCCTGAGGGGGGGTGTTCTGTTAAGATACAGCCTATTGTGCCTTAAAATGGCTTCTACCATACTGCCATAAAATGGCTTCTACTGTACAGCACAGTGGAGTTGCCATGGTAACGGCTTCACAGTACTCCACAAGGGGGCTCCCTCTGGTAAGGGGGAAAATCCAACATTAGAAATTAAGTTTAGTCCGGGATTATTTTTGAATATTAAATAAATACCCAGGTAATGCCGGGTTATCAGCTAGTGGCTAGATAAATATGGGTTCAAAAATCTTTAAGAAAGAGGCATTCCTTCCTAGGATGGATGTATATGTCTGTTGGATTTTCTGTCACATTCCTTTATCATCACCCTCTTTATGGAAATTCTGTAAATATGAGGAAACCAAACAAATTTGTTCATCTAAAGTCAAACCTTTCAGTATGCCATCTGAAAATGAGGCCAGCAGATAGGGTCGGGGTGAAATGCTACCGGTTCAAGCCGGTTTGCCCGAACCGATAATAAAATTGCTACTGGTTCGCCCAAACTGGTAGTTAAAAAATGCTTTTAAAAGTAAAAAAAAAAAAGTTCCCACGATTGCACGGCACAGCTGATTGTCACACAGCTGATTGTTACACAGCTGATTGTCAGAACTTTTTTAAAAAACTTTTTAAAGCATTTTTGAACTACCAGTTTGGGAGACTTCACGTGCTCACATGCACTCACATTGCTCCCGAACTGGTAGCAAAGGAAAGTGGATTTCACCCCTGGATAGGATTATTTTTACAGCTTTAACATATGACCCAACAAGGAAAAGGGTTAAGAAATACCCCAATTTCTTTTCTTACCCACGAAATATCATCCGTCCTCAGAAAAGAGCTGCCAACCTCCCTCTCTTAGATGCGGCAGGGCAGGTTTGGGTGAGCGCAGAACAGCTTCTGCAGGCACCCAAATCCAACCCTTATCCAAACCCAAACCAGAATGACATGTTACCCCTTGTCAAGTTGTTCAGTTGCTGATATTGCAAGCTTGGAAATGCTCTGCACCTGAATCTACTCTCAACATGGGTCTCCCAAGCTTCTGAAGTGGTCAACCTTCAAAAGTTACTCACAGAACATAGAATAGTAGAGTTGGAAGGGACCTTTGAGGTCTTCTAGCCCAACCCAGTGCTTGAGCAGGAGGCCCTATAACATTTAAAACAAATGGTTGTCCAATCTCTTCTTAAAAACCTCCAGTGATGGAGGTTCTGAAGGCAAGCTGTTCCACTAATTGATTGCTCTCACTTTTAGGATACTTCTCCTAAAGTTCTAGGTTGCTTCTCTCCTTGGTTAGTTTCCATCTATTGTTTCTCATCTTCCCTTTAGGTACTTTGGAAAACAGCTTGACTCCCTCGTCTTTGTAGGAGCCCCTCAAATACGGGAATACCCTCTCATGTCACTCCAGTCCTTCTTTTCACTAGATATACCCAATTCCTGTAACCATTCTTTATATGCTTTAGTCTTCAGTCTCCTAATCATCCTTTGTTGCTCTTTTCTGGACTCTTTCCAGAATCTCAACATCTTTTTAATATTGTGATGACCAGAACTGGATGCAGTATTCCAAGTGTGGTCTTACTAAGGCTTTACAGTATGAAGCGGTATTAGAACTTCATGGGATCTTGATTTTGTCCCTCTATTAATGCAGCCAAAACATCTCACGCACCTTCTTCCCCAGATATGTTCAAAGCATACGCCCAAGAAAAGTATTTGGTAACAGTCAGTGTCCAATTGGTAGTTGAAAGGCAACTTGTCCCTGAAGGTAGGAATATTTTAGTCAACATAATCCATGTTGGCAACTCAGTTCAAACCCTGCAAAATTCTTTTATCCCTTATCTCTTTGGCTGGTGATATAATGGGGACACTATATCCATTTGCTGCTGGAAGAACAGCAAACACTCTAAAAATTAAACATTGTACAATTGCACTGAAGCAAACGAAAACTTGGAATGTCATAAAAAAATAATAATTCCCCATCTCTTTGTTGCCGGTTTACTATGTGGAGTAGCTGTAACAATACACACTGCCTCCCCCTCCTTTCTGGGACAAATGTTCATTCAAAATCATGTCTCCATTTTTCTGGAGAAGAGTAGAGTAGAGTAGAGTAGAGTAGAGTAGAGTAGAGTAGAGTAGAGTAGAGTAGAATAGGACATTGTAGATCATCTAGTCCAACCCCCTGCTCAAGCAGGAGACTCTACACCATTTCTGAGGATTTCAACTGCCTGGAATAATTGAGGGACATCCTAGGTGTTCAAGGATGTGGTGCAGGGGGTGGCGTAAGTCCCCCGCACCCAATTTTGCTCCCAGGGGGATGCAGGAGGCTGAGTGCTGCCTGTCACATCCCCTGGCCATGCCCACCCACCTAGTCATTAGAGAGAACCGGTTGTTAAATTATTTGAATCCCACCACTGGATATACAACAGGGGTCCCCAACCTTTGCAACTTTAAGTCTGAAGGACTTAAGAATTCTGGGAGCTGAAGTCCTTCAGACTTAAAGTTGCAAAGGTTGGAGACCCCTGCTTTACAAGATCTGGGAAGAAGGAATCTGGAAGGTGCTAGGTTAGTCTGATCTGGAGGGCTTCAAATTGAATCTTAAGCAGGAGGGAGGGGAAAAACGTCTAGGAATTATTGATAGAGGAATAAAGAGACACCCTTGAAGATTGCATGCAAGAACTCTTAAGTAAATGACATCTCAGTCCGTGGGAAAGAAAAATGTGTGAGAAAGAAACTCAAAATTGGGGTTTGGTTCTGTTTAACTTATGGGTAGAAGGATACTCGGACAGGCTTTGAGATGATATTACTATTGCCCTGTAACAGCAAAGCAGCATTTCTTACTCTGCCTATTTCCAGGCCTGGCCAACTCAAAAGGGCGGACAATGCCAAGTATTGGGATTGGGAGTAGGAATCAATATTCCAATCACACACAATAGGCAATCAGCAGAATTCAGGAAAACAGTTGGAAGCAGCAATTGGTCGGCATTCTCTCTATCTCTACTTCTTTCCCCTACCATGCCTCTTCCCTCTTTTCGTTTGAACTCCCCTGCCAAACAACTCTTCTTCTTCACTGTAGGAAGTGAACGAACAAACAAACTTCTTGGGAGAAAGAATGGCAAATATTGTGGCTCTGATGCCATGAAACCTACCAGAAATTGTTAGGTGTAAAGTTTGACTTAAGGGAGTCTTTACCTCTTTACATTTATCCTTTGTTATGAAATACCTTCATTATTTGAACCACAGTATTTTATAAAAAGTACATTCTGGTAAAATGATTATTTCCCCACTATTTTGGCTACCTATAGGAAGCCCAGAATAATTCCCCATTTTGGGTGGCTCTTTTATCATGGAATAGCAACCAAAGTAGTTCTCATGTCTTCTTGGGTTTATTATACACCTACTTAGTTTACAGATAGTTCAGGAAACGCACTGCTTGGAAAATGTATTAGATTAAAGTTTTAAAAGGAATTTGGTACCATATCTCAGAGTTCAGCAGGATATCAACTCAAACACATTGTTCAACAAACAATTAGCCTCTTAGAGAACCTCCTTCTGAAAAGCCCAACTCATATCCAATGAAATACATACCGATCAAATGTTCTCCTGTATTTAAGAACTAGCTATCCCAGCCACGCGTTGCTGTGGCCCAGTCTGGTTAAACCTACCTACCTACTGTATTTATCCCTCTATCCCTCTACCTACCTACCTACCTACCCACCTACCGTACTTCTCCCTCCTATTCACCTACCTACCTACCTACCTACCTACCTACCTACCTACCTACTGTATTTCTCCCTCTCTCTATCCCTCTACCTACCTACCTACTGTATTTCTCCCTCTCTCTATCCCTCTACCTACCTACCTACCTACCTACCTACCTACCTACCTACCTAGAGAGAGGCTGCTGAGGAGGCGACCATCGCGGATATGACGCAGACCGCTCCACCGCTCATGCAAGTGACATGAGCTGAAAAGCGACCGAGTGGGAGTGGGGCGAGTGAGCAAGTGAGGGAAACACACAGAAGAGCTGCAGTTTTACATTTGTGTGGCATATACCTGGCACCGGTGTGCCATCCACACAATCTGTACGTATCATTGGTGCTGCACTTGTAAGGAATGTTGTGTGAAAATTTGGTGGTGATTAGTGCAGTAGTTTCTGAGATTAGCGGTTTTGAACAAACTCAGTTACATTTTTATTTATATAGATAGTAAAATGTCAGAGCATCCCAGTCTGTAAGGAAAAGGTGCCGTTCTCACTTGCATAATGATGGTTTCAAAGCAGATCTAACATGGCGCTATGTGAGAAAATGCAACATTACTGAATTCATCTATAGCAGGGGTGTCAAACTCGATTTCATTCAGGGCTGCATCAGAGTTGGGTTTGGGGCATGGCCAGCTTGAGGTCACTCATGTCAGGGCACCTGTGGTGGCCTAAGTGCTCTGCTAGTGAAAATGGCCTCCTGAACTCTGTTTTTGGCTCTGTTTCGGCTCTGTTTTCAACTGGCAAAGGCACCATGGACCGGTCCTTTGCTATTTCCAGGGCTGTCCCATAGTCCAGATTTAAGTGCATGGCCCTCCCGAGCTCTGTTTTCACTGGCGGAAACACCATGGGCCAGTCCTTTGCTGTATCCAGGGTGGCCCCACGGCTCAGATCTAAGCCCTGGATCTGGCCTTCAGGCCTTGAGTTTGATACCCCTGATTTATAGAACGATATTTCAGGAGGGAATCAAAGAAGTCCCTCTGTCAGGTGTGAATGGTAATGATCTTTGAGGATGGATTTTGAAGGTGGAATGCTATCAAAGTGTGGTTGCTGCCTGCATAAGATGGAGTGAGATGATGTGGGAATTCCCACCAAAGAAGAACTGCTGATTCTGCAGTGACATCAGAAATGCAGCCAATTTATGCTCATGCATCTCCTTTTCGGGCAGAAGTTGATCTGGTTAAGTTCTGAATTGGCCAACTGTGTGATAACCATCTTAAGCTGATTTTGTGAGTGGAAAGCCCCTTGGATGCCATGCATGATTCTGCCACTTCCAGGTAGGTATACAAATCATGTAAGCAATGCACATTTTATGGCATGGCTGAGGTAATCTGCTAAAGAGAAATGGGGAAAAAATAAAAAGAGAAATGGGAAATATAAAAGCTACTGATGAAATAAAAACTCTTAGGTAGTTCTACGGAGAAGGCAAGATTCATATTGAAAGCCTATTTCAGTATGTCTTTCAGCTTGATTTATTTATCTAGATTTTAAAATGCTACTATCTTTATGGCCAGGTTAATAACGACTTAGAATTTAAACAATAAAATATGTCTGAAATCAAAGCGAGTTAAAGCCACTTTCTGAAAGGAAGTGGAGACAAGGCTTTCAAAGGATACTCAATTTTTATAACAGAAGATAAATAGCTTCACATTATAACTGAAGCCTTGTATAATATGTCAAAAATACAGACTTGCCTACTTGGATCAACAATTTTGGATATGCAGTAGACTTAGATAAATGGCAGAAACTCTGGAACAGAAATATTAAATTGACAATGTTGACTGCATATAAAAAAAATTTGTATAAAATGTTTTATAGATGGCACTTTGCACTGGCAAAACTGGCCAAAAAGGTTTAAAGATAGATCGGCTAACTGTTGGAAGTGTAAGCAAGCATCTGGTTCATACTATCATATGTGGTGGGCATGCCCTAAAGCAGTGATGGCTAACCTTTTTTGGCTCGCATGCCAGAAGTGGGGGGAGCGCAGGGGGGTCGTGCATGGGCGTGTCACACTCTTAATGCTATGCGCACAACCCCAGCATGCATGCATGCACAACCAGCACTCCACCCCCCCTCCATTTTTAGCATGCTTTTTTCACCCTCCCCAGGCTCCAGAGGGTTTATAGGAGCCTGGGGAGGGCGAAAACAGCCTCCCCCGCTCCCCCGGAGGCCCTCCGGAGACTTCAGGAGCTTCCCTGAAGGCTCTGGAGACCTAAAACCAGCCATACGAGCAAACCAGAAGTCACCTCTGGTTTGTTCGTAGGGTCGTTTTTCTCATAGGGAAGCTCCTGAAGCCTCTGGAGGGCGAAAAATGGCCTAAAAAAAGGCCAAAGTCAGCTGGCCAGCGTGCGCATGCGTGCTGGCCAGCTGACAGGGCAACTCCTCGCGTGCCCTGACAAATGGCTCCACGTGCCATCTGTGGCACGAGTGCCATAGGTTCGCCATCGTAGCCCTAAAGCAAGAAAATATTGGATAAAAATAAATACATGGCTGGAGAAAATGACAAAACAACATATAGATTTGAAAACAGAGATTTTTGGGGGGGCATTCTACCTGAAACATATGATTAAAAAGACAACATACTTGATCTTGCCTATCTTAACTGCAACTAGAATTGTATTTGCGCAACAATGGAAAGATGATGAGATCCCATCTGAGGGAAATGTGAGTAAGAAAATCTTAGACTGTGCAGAAATTGATAGATTAACGTTTGCTATTAAGGATAAAGAAGAAATAGAATACTTTTTGATATGGGACATATTTTATCAATGGCTAAATAATAGAAGTTGGAAAGAAGGAGATACAACTGGAGCAAACCGTAAAGAGGAGAACTGCTAAAGAAGATGATGTTAAATGTTAAATATTAATGTTACAATATTATTAGATGATGATGATGATGATGATGATGATGATGATGATAAGAATAACTAGAATTGATGTTATTGATATCACTGTTCCTGGAGATGCCAGAGTCGAAGAAAAAGAACTAGAAAAAATAATGAAATGTCGCGACCTGGCCATCGAAACTACTCGGCTATGGATGAAGCATGTCACAGTGACACCCATTGTCATCGGGGCATTGGCACCATGTCCAAAAATTTTACTAAATATATCAGCAAATTGCAGCTTCCTGCAATAACACCAGCGGAACTGCAAAAAACGGCGCTACTTGGAACATCTTACATTCTACGAAGATACTTGGTTGATACCTAGGATGCTGGCAGCAAACTGTATCAACCATTGGCACCAGTCAATAGTATTTGCAATGCATTTTTAAATGTTCAGTTGGCTGAGTTTCATGTTTTATGAATAAAGTAAACAATAATAACAATAGCAATAACAAAAATGTATAATAATATTACATATGTATCCAGATACACACTTTGATGACAATCAGATGTTATAAAAATAAAATAAGTAAAACTTTAAAAAAATACACACTTGCAAAACTAGTTGGGTTCTAGTTTGCAAACACCTCCCATATAGACTGGAAATGAAATTTCAAAATGAAATTGTTATATCCTCGACCTGCGACCGGTCTCGAGATACGACCGGCCGCAGATCTTCCAAGCTGCCTCTAGGAGCCTTGGCAACAGACAGTAGCAAGGCAGCCAACTGACAGACGCGCCTGATTGGCTGCGGCGCGCCTGGCCCTTGCTGCAGCCTGATTGGCTCCCCCTTTGACAGCTCCAAATATAAAGAGCTGTCAAAGCGCGGGAGCCCCTGTCTACCGCCTATTTCTTTAACTGAATTTATCTTTTTCTGTAAGCTTGCCTAGCTAATAAAGGCTGTTGTTTTTGAGTAAACCTGGCTCGGACTCCCTCCATTCTCCACCGTGCAGAGAATATAACACTGGCGACGAGGGCTGGGGCCAGGCAGAGCTCGAATTGCTGAGGGAAGGGAATTTTCCTCACAAAATTTTTATTACACATTTTTTTTTCTTTTGCGGTACGATCGCTATGGGTTCCGTTCCTCCTTTCGCTCCGTTCGACTCGGCGAAGGAGTCCTGGGTGTCCTTTATGGCACGATTCGAATGCTTCGTGCTGGCAAATGACTACGGGGCGCTGCCCCCGGCGCGAAAATTGGGCCACTTCCTCGGCTGCGGCGGCACGGAGTTGTTCGCCACAGCCCGCACTGTGGCCGCGCCGGCCGAGGTATATGATGTGCCGTGGGACACGTTAATCGAACGACTCAGGGCCCACTACGCCCCGGTGCCGTCTAAAATGACCCACCGCTTCGCTTTCAGGAAGTGTCTCCAGAAGCCTGACCAGTCGGTGGCCGAATTCCTGAAGGCGCTCCGCATGGCCGCTATTCCGTGCGTCTTCGCCGCGGAGTTCTTGGCCGAGTCCCTGCTGGAACAATTCATCTGGGGCCTCAGAGAAGTCCGCCTCAGAAGGCGCCTGCTGGCCCGGGCTGAGCTAACCTTGGAACAGGCTGTAGACGAGGCTCGGGCATTCGAGATGTCCGAGTCCTCGGCCCTGGACAGAGACTCTGACCGCCACCCGGCCGCACGCGCGTGCCTGGTAGAGGAGGACGAGGACCCTGACGAGGACCCTGACGAGGATGACCAGGTCGCCTACATTAGGCCCACCGGCCGCAAGCCGCCCATGCCAGCTGCCTACCGATGTCTGGGCTGCCGGGGTAAGCACCCCCGAGCCGATTGCCCGTTCAAGGAAACCATCTGCCGCCGCTGTGGCCGAAAGGGGCACCTGGCCGCAGCTTGCTGCGCCGCCGCGCCCGCGGAAGACCTACCCTCCCCCGAGCCCCAACGCCGCTCCGGAGAGGACCGTAGAAGACCAGCGGCCAACCCGCCCACCCAACGCCGCCGGGGCAGACGCCAGCAGCCGCAGCCGTCCGGCTGTTTTGCCTTGACCGACGACAACTCTCCGCTGGAAGCCCGGCCCGACCGTACGCGGCTCAGGACAGTTGTGAAGCTGGAGGGGGTGGGGGTCCGCATGGAGGTGGACTCTGGCTCGTCTCGGTCCATTATTTCCCGGGCTCAGTTGGCCAAGCTACGCCCCGGGTTTTCCTTAGATGAATTGTCCCCCCCACTCACTGTTCTGAGGGACTATCAGGGATCATCTATCCCCACCCTGGGCCAGATTTCCCTGGGGGTGGAGTACGGGGGTTTCAAGGGGCCCTTGCCTATTCTGGTGGTTTCTGACCCCCTGGCGGCCATCATCGGCCTGGATTGGTTTCCCGCCCTTGGCCTGTCAGTGCAGGGGGTTCATGCTATTCCCGCCTCCTCTCCCATCTCAGGAGTTTTGGAGGAGTTCGCCGACGTGTTTGACGGTCGGCTTGGCTCGTACGTAGGCACCCCTGTCTCCTTAAATCTTGACCCCCAGGTTGCACCCATTAGGCTCAAGGCCCGCAGGCTGCCGCTCGCCTTGAAGCCCAAGGTTGATGCCGAACTTGACCGGCTGGTGGCGCAGGGCGTGCTCGAGCCCGTTGACCAGGCAAAATGGGAGACCCCCATAGTGGTCCCCATCAAGCCCGACGGGTCGGTGCGGATCTGCGCCGACTATAAGTCGACCATCAACCGTGGGCTCCAGGCGAACCCATATCCAGTCCCTGTGGTGCAAGACCTGCTCCATTCCCTGGGGCAGGGCCGCATATTTGCGAAACTGGATATGGCCCAGGCCTATCAACAGCTCCCGGTGGACGAGGCGGCTGCGGAGGCGCAGACCATCGTCACCCACCGGGGGGCTTTCCGTTGTCGCAGACTCCAATTCGGTGTGTCCGTCGCCCCGGGAATCTTCCAGAGCCTCATGGAACGTTTGCTCCATGGGCTCCCAGGCGTGGTCCCGTATTTTGACGACGTTCTGATAGCTGCTTCCAGCATCTCAGAACTCGCCAAAGTACTGAGGAAGGTTCTCAGCGTTTTCAGGGGCGCGGGATTAAAGTTAAAGCGCAGCAAATGCGTTTTTGCAGCGCCGGAGGTGGAGTTCCTGGGCTTCTTGATAGATGCCCGGGGCATACACCCCACCCCCAAGAAGGTCGAGGCCATTAGGAACGCCCCTACGCCTGCCTCCAAGACGGAGCTGCAGGCGTTCCTCGGCCTCTTGAATTTTTACGCGCCTTTTCTTCCCCACAAGGCAACGTTAGCCGAGCCGCTTCATCGATTGCTCGATCGATCGGCGGCCTGGCGCTGGGGCAGCCGCGAGGCGCATGCGTTCGCGGCTGTCAAAGCCACTCTGACGTCAGAGGCAGTCCTTGTGCAATATGATGACAGGCTGCCCTTGACGTTAGCGTGCGATGCCTCCCCTTTCGGCCTGGGGGCCGTCCTGAGCCATTCCTTCCCAGATGGCTCAGAAGCCCCCATTGCTTTTTGGTCCCGGACAATGTCTCCCACTGAGAGAAACTATAGCCAGATTGACAAGGAGGCTCTGGCTATGGTGTCCGGCATCAAAAAGTTCCACCCATACCTGTATGGACGGAATTTTGCTGTTTTCACGGACCACAAGCCTCTCCTTGGGCTTTTGGCCGGTGACCGTCCTACACCCCCCATCCTTTCTCCCAGGATGACCAGATGGACGGAGTTCCTTGCAGCGTATAGTTATACGCTGTACTACCGTCCGGGCAAGCAGCTGGGGCATGCTGATGCCCTGAGCCGGTGCCCCCTCCCCAAGACGGGCGATGAGCCGGTACCGGCCCTGTCCGTTTTGTCTGTGGCGGACTCAGGCCTGCCCTTGACGTCCTCGGACGTCGCCGCCCGGACGAAGGCCGACCCTGTCCTGTCCCAGGTCTCCGCCTGGGTCTTGCGAGGGTGGCCTCGGGGCGGCGTGGCCGAAGATTTTCGGCCGTACCAGGCACGCCAAACGGAGCTTTCGCTCCACAGCGGCTGCTTGTGCTGGGGGGATCGGGTCATCGTTCCCCCCCCCTCCGTCACCGGGTGCTCCGGACGCTCCACGCCGACCACCCCGGCATAGCCCGGATGAAGGCGCTCGCCCGCAGCTATGTGTGGTGGCCGGGCTTGGATGCGGAGGTAGCTGCCTGGGTCGGGGGTTGTGTCCCCTGTCAAATCTCCCGCCCCGCCCCTCCGGTCGCCCCGCCCAGGGAGTGGGACTTGCCCCGGAGCCCTTGGTCCAGGCTCCACATAGACTTCGCGGGCCCCTTCCGAGGCCAGACGTTCCTGGTGGTCGCGGACGCCTACTCCCGTTGGGTGGAGGTCATCTTGATGGCTTCCACTACAGCGGAGAGTACGGTCAGGGCCCTGCGCCGCCTCTTTGCGACGCACGGGTTGCCGGACATCGTGGTGTCCGACAACGGGCCCCAGTTCCAGTCCGCCGCCTTCCAGGAGTTCTTGGCCTCGCAGGGGATCCGCCACGCGCCAGTGGCCCCTTATCATCCGGCCTCCAATGGTCGGGCGGAACGGGCCGTCCGCTCGGCCAAGGAGGCTCTGGGACGGATGACCAAAGGGGACTGGCCCGCAAGGGTGGCTGCTTACCTGTTAGGTCAGCATTCCACGCCTTGCCCTGCCACACGGAAAAGCCCCGCCGAGCTCTTGATGGGTCGCCGCCTGCGGACAACCTTGGACAGGCTGCACCCGGCTTACAACGATGTGCGGCCTTGCAACCTGGGGGCCCCCCCTCCCCGCCTTTTCCTGCCCGGGGACCCTGTGTACGCCCGCCACTATGCAGGGGACACTAAGTGGGTTCCGGCCACGGTGACCGAGCTAACGGGTCCCTGCTCTTTCAGGGTCAGCCTCCCGGACGGGTCCGAGTGGCGGCGCCACTTGGATCAACTAAGGCGCCGCCTTCCCACACCTGCGGACCCATCGTCGGAGCCGCACCTCCCCGTTGCCCCGGTTGGGCCAATCAAACCGTCCCCTGAGAAACCGCTCGGGGCCTTCGCTTCTTCAGGCCCGGCCGAACTGGACGCCGCCTTCCGGCACACGCTGCACAAGCTGTCTCAAGCCGAGGGGGACGCGCGGGCCCTTGCCCCTAAGGACCCGCCCTGCACAGCCGCAACCAACCGGCATACAGTAAACTATGCTCCGAACGCCGCGCCCCCTCGCCCCGACTTACCAGCTCCGACGGCTCCGCCTCCGAGGGTAGGCCTCGATGACGTCACCACCTGGAGCTCCACTCCCCGAAGGGAGGAGCTCGCACAGGGGCAACCTGCATCTCCGACGTCTCACCAGCAACTGAGGCGGTCTGGGCGTTCCCGGCGCCGCCCCGCCTTCTTACAAGACTACGCATGCTCGTGCATCGGAACAGACATTTCCTCGAGCATGCGCAGACCGAGGGGGGAAAGGGGTGTTATATCCTCGACCTGCGACCGGTCTCGAGATACGACCGGCCGCAGATCTTCCAAGCTGCCTCTAGGAGCCTTGGCAACAGACAGTAGCAAGGCAGCCAACTGACAGACGCGCCTGATTGGCTGCGGCGCGCCTGGCCCTTGCTGCAGCCTGATTGGCTCCCCCTTTGACAGCTCCAAATATAAAGAGCTGTCAAAGCGCGGGAGCCCCTGTCTACCGCCTATTTCTTTAACTGAATTTATCTTTTTCTGTAAGCTTGCCTAGCTAATAAAGGCTGTTGTTTTTGAGTAAACCTGGCTCGGACTCCCTCCATTCTCCACCGTGCAGAGAATATAACAGAAATAAAGTCTCAAAACAGCTCCATCTCTAATAATATGAAGCCATAATGTTATCAGCAGTAAATGTTTTTTTATATAAAAGCCAAACAGCAGCTAACAGAGGCTGTTGTGTTAGAGGACTGCTAGGCAACCAACTCCCCTGCATAAGAAAATGTGTAATTTGAAGAATGAATGACACAAGGACAAAAGACAAACTTTTAAATATGCTGATTGTCCCAGTGACATAAACTCCTGGAGGAGAGTTTACTGAAGAAGACTTCCTTAAAAAGAAAAGCACCTGGAAACCATTCATAACTACCTCTTGAACCTTAGACAAAAGAATTATGTTTTATTTGGCCAATAACTTATCAGATAACTGGTTGGACAACATACTGAAAAGACCCTTATGAAGGAGAGGGTGTTGCCTGCATACCGCACAGAGCTATCAATATCAAACAAGTGGTTGGTATTCAGCCACTTATATCACTCATCTTGTTGGCTTGAGCAATCTCTGACTTCACCGGAAAAAAAGGATTCATTTAAAATTAGGGATGGTAATAGTAGCCCAGGTGGGAATGCAGCTCTGCTTGCATCACCTTGTGATGTGGCAACCAAAGTTTCTTCTCCTCTGTAAGGTGCCAGAAGATCAAAGGGAAGACCAGATTTGAATCCAACCATTAGGAAATAAAAGGGACCGCAGCCTTTGGACACACTGCCCAACAACCACAAAGCATTTCCCCCCCACCCCTCCAAAGATGCCGAATTTGCTCACAACCTTTTGGAGGAACAAAAATCCAGAGAATGTAAAATTCTGCACAGTCCTGTGTGAAATGGAATTCAATGTAAAAAAAGTAAGACTCTACATTTAAGCAAGAAAAACAAAATGCACAGGTACAGTATAGGTAGTACCTCACTCAATAGTAGCAACTGTGAGAGGGATCTTGGAGTCCTAGCGGACAATCACTTAAATATGAGCCAGCAATGTGCAGCAGCTACCAAAAAAGCCAACACAGTTCTAGGCTGCATAAACAGAGGGATAGAATCAAGATCACGTGAAGTGTTAATGCCACTTTATAAGGCCTTGGTAAGGCCACACTTGGAATACTGCATCCAGTTTTAGTTGCCACAATGTAAAAAAAAAGGTCTGGAGTCTCTTTTTGTGAACTATGTAGAAATGTAAAAAAGATATGGAGATTCTAGAAAGAGCACAAAGAAGAGCAACAAAGATGTTAGGTGACTGGAGGCTAAAACATATGAAGAACGGTTACAGGAACTGGGTGTGTCTAGTTTAATGAAAAGAAGGACTAGGGGAGACATGATAGCAGTGTTCCAATATCTCAGGGGTTGCCACAAAGAAGAGAGAGTCAAACTATTCTCCAAAGCACCTGAGGGCAGAACAAGAAGCAATGGGTGGAAACTAATCAAGGAGAGAAGCAACTTAGAACTGAGGAGAAATTTCCTGACAATTAGAACAATTAATCAGTGGAACAACTTGCCTCCAGAAGTTGTGAATTTTCCAAAACTGGAAATTTTTAAGAAGAGTTTGGATAACCATTTGGCTGAAATGGTAGAGGGTTTCCTGTCTAGGCAGGGGGTTGGACTAGATGACCTCCAAGGTCCCTTCCAACTCTGTTATTCTCTTCTCTTCTATTCTATGTGTTCCTTACTGCCCTCTACTTTGTTACTCAAGCAAGCTCAAAACTGCAACCAAGCACCGAGAGAATCATTTTGTCGTACAGACAAATCTATGCATACATATATACAGGGAGTCCTCAACTTACAACTGTTCATTTAGTGACTGTTCATAGTTACAACGGCACTGAAAAAAAATGACATGCCTGTTTTTCACAGTTATGACCCTTGCAGCATCGTGTGATCAAAATTCAGATGCTTGGCAATTGGTTCCCACTTACGACGGTTGCAGTCTCCCAAGGTCATGTGATCCCCTTTTGCGACTGTCTGAGAAGCAAAGTCAACGGGGAACCCTGATTCACCGGGCTACTAACTTAACAACTGCAATGATTCACATAACAACCGAGGCAAGAAAGTTCGTAAAATGGGACAAAATTCCCTTAAGAAATGCCTCATTTAACAACAGTAACTTTGGGCTCAGTTGGGGTCGTAAGCCGAGGACTACCAGTAGAGCGTACCTAACCAATGTATGTGGTCTGAAAATGCGGGTGGGTGGAGCGAGGAGAAGAAAGAGCAGGGGCTTTCATTCTCCCGCCATTCTTTCTACTCTTTCTGCTGTTGCCCTACAGATAATTGCGGTTTAATTGGGTGACATTAAATGAAAACTGTGTCCACATTATCCAGGATTATCTCTTTTTCCTGCAGCCTGCTACCAATTGAAAAAGAACCATTTATCAAACCAAAGAGCTGCGCTTGGTTGCCTTTTACGAGCTGGGAACAGTGTGTGAGAACAAACCAGGAAGAGGGCCTGACAGCTAAGAAAAATTATTTCAGTTGTTTATCATGGCAGGGGGAAAAGTTTATCTGATCCTCTTTTTTTATTTTCCACGCCAAAAAATAAATAAATCCTACAGCCGCATCAGCAGCAGGGATCCGAATGCTGGGCCAATGAGGGACGGCGGTTGACCAAGTTTGTTTCTTCGACTTGATGTGTGCTCCTGCATGGCATCCCTTTTGTGTGGGCACAGATCAACTTAAAAGCTTCTTTCAAGCAGCGTGAATGCCCTTCTTTTGCAACCCCCCCCCAACACCAACCCTTTTTTGTATTGATAGCTGGGGGTGGGGGGGGGGAGAGAGAGAAAGAGGAAGGTTGTTTAAAAAGGAAGGGTAGACAATCAGAACAAAATGAAGAGCTTTCACTTCCATTATGAGCATGTCGTGCTATTCTTCTCAGCTGTTTATACATTCCTGGCACAATAATGCTTCTTTGCAATCATATGTTTCCCCTTTTACACTATTCATATTGGGGTGGAGGAAGGGGAGGGAGTGAAAGGGAGAGAGAGCCCTCACGTCGTGACCGTGGTAATAAAATCCCATAGAAATGTGGGTATAATGTCAATTTGCATTCTGTGAGAAGATCAAGGTAAACCTAAAGGCCAAAGAGAATATTCTGCTAATGCTCATTCATCATTCTGCAGGCCCAGGTAAAAAAAAGGGAAGGACCTTGTCACTACTCCGCAAACCCTTTTCAATTGCCAGCACATTTGTGTGAATATTTTAGCCTAATGCACCGATTGTTAAGCAGAAAAGGACGGGCTTTGAAATGGGCTACTGCGCTCAAATCCCTAGCTGCACAAGGCACGGGCAAGAACGGGCCTTATTCAGAGGGGAGAACTAAAGGAGGCTTTAGTTCAGTAAGCACAGTGTGCATGAAGGTTACTGAGGATATTGTGTCTCGGTAAATGAAGGTTTCCCAAGGAAAGGGGGGAAAAAGGTCTGATATGCTGTCTCCGCACACGCCCCAAGAGAAGTATAACTGCATGGCAACATTTTGACATTAGGGTTTTTTTTTATCATAGTTTGTGATGGTTTGTGGCTTTAATGAATATGGAGATTCCAAGCAGGCCCAAACTATTTAATGGGCCAACTGAAACCCAGGCCCCAGTTGGCACCTACAATAAAACAACAAGATTGAAATGTGTTTGAATATTAGTAGTTCGGGTTGGTAGTTAGTTCTGTTGGTTTGAGCGCCGAGCTTGGCACTTGGGTTGCAAAGGTTTCGTCACCATTCGAGGAGACATCGTCAGGGCGTCTTGAGTTGGGCTCGTCTGTCAGAACACAGGTCTTTAAATACCTTTTTTGAATGAGATGCAAATTAGTCTGAAAAAATATTCAGACCAATTTGCATCTCACAAAAAAGGTGTTGTGACAGATGAGCACAATTCAAAGCACACTGACGATGTCTCCTCGAATGGTGATGAAATGTTTGAACCAAATTGCCAAGTTAGGAGCTCAAACCAACAGCCAAACAGCAAGATCTCCAAGATACTTCATGAGCAGAGAGGTCTGGATCAGTGGTGGGTTCCTAACCAGTTTACTACTGGTTCACTGAGAGGGTGTTTTGCATGCACGCTGTTCACTTTGCTCGCACATGCTGCACATTGCTGCGCATGTACGGTTGACTGAAATCTATTCTGAGCATGCACAGAAACATTCCTACAATGGCAGAAAAGACCAGGGAATTGGTTCGGGGGCATGGAAGACCTGGGTCGCTACCAGTTTGACTGACCCTGGCAGCCATGCCACTACCGGTTTAGCTGAACTGCTCCAAACCGGTAGGAACCCATCACTGGTCTGGATACTGGACAATGCCAGTGAGACTTGACTATAACAATGTTCCTACATAATACTTCTATTTCATGACATTCATGATTTTTCTTTTCATCAAAAATGAAAATAATTTTTTTTTTGCAGCGATCCAAACACAGAGAGTCCTTACTCCAAATAGCAATATTTCTAGGCAAGGGACTCTGGGGGAAAAATGAGGCTTAAATTTGGAGGTGACACTTGATTCTTCACTGATTCCAGTGGGACGTAAGCAGTGTCTTGTCCTCAATAGGACTTGAATGCCATGTTGCTGCTGCTGCTGCTGCTATTATTAGTATTATTATTTTGTATCACGGTACTTTTGCTAGTTTTACCATAAGGAATTAAAGGCTGTAAGGATGCCACGCTTGGTTTGTGAATTTTACTACACGGAAGTGAAGGCTAGGGAACAAGTGCAAGAAATGTACTTTGGTTGAGGCTCATTGTTGGATGTCCCCTCCAAGTTGTCATTTCCCTTTAAAAAAGCGATGACAGTAATTTGGCTTTGTCGTATCAGACTGTGCAAAACAGAAAGAATAATATTTAATTAAGTGTTGCAAGAAAGCAAAACACCTCACTGCTCGCCAGGTGCAGCATTTCAAGGCGCAAGCTGAGTCCAAATCTTGCTTCATCTCAGCAATCATCAGGCAGCCTCAACTGAGGACCCAACCGAGACTACAACTCCCAGAATTCCCTACCAGCATTGTCATAATGTTGTTTCAAGAAGCCCCTTAAAAAAAGCAAGAATGCTTCGACTTCTTGGACATTTTTTTTTTTAGTGCAAGCTCCTTCACTCTTGGCTAGGTTAAATTTTAAAATACCAATAGTCCTTGACTTAACCGTTTATTTAGTGACCATTTAAAGTTATAACAGCACTGGAAAAAGTGATTTATGACCATTTTTCTCATGACCATTGCAGCACCCCCATGATCAAAATTCAGAAGCTTGGCCATGGGGTCATATTTATAATGGTTGCAGTGTCCTGGAGTCACTTTTGTGACCTTCTGACAAGCAAAGTCAATGGGGAAGCCAGATTCATTGAACAACCATGTTACTAACTTAACAATTGCGGGGGTTCACTTAACAACGGCGACAAGAAAAGTCATAAAATGGGGCAACCTTACTTAACAACTTACTTGCTTAGCAACATAAATTTTGGGCTCGAGAACTACCTGTAAAACATTTCTAAACAAGAATTGTATCAACAAATCTCATTATCCTTCAGTTCCAAAAAAGGCTTTGCTTAAAAAAACATAATTACTTTATAATTTAAAAAGTGATAAATATTATTCTTGTTATGCAATGGATCTTCTTTGGCAAGAGGAAAAAATAAAGAATGACAGAGCGGTACAGGCTGAGTCATGATCTCTGTGTATGGGCAGGGGTGAAAAAAACCTAGTCTGCTCTTCTGTCAGCAACTCATGTGTCCTTGGAATTGTATCACTGTGCATGGGGGAGGACCAGAGGCCAGGTGTGTATGTATGAAAACACAAGGATAGTGCAAAGCAGTTTCAAAACAAAGGATTTGGGGTCCCCCACTTCTTTTTTGCCTATTGTCTATAATGTCTGGGTCAGTTGATATGCTTACCCTGTAAAACTGCTTGGAGAGGGCTGTGAAGCAGTATATGAGTCTAAGCATTATTGCTATTGCTATTAGTATGTTGCTAATACCCAGTTATACATCTGAATCAAGGATGGGTTGCTACTGGTATTACTGCCGGTTCAGCAGGCAAAAAAATTTGCTCCACGCCCGTGCGCATTTACACCTAAAACGGTCTGCGCATGCGCAGGACATTAGAAAACGGGAAAAATTACATTTCTTCAATGGAGATTGTTCTGCGCATGCGCAGAACCAAAAATAAAGATGGCGCTGTCGACAATAGAACTGGTTGTTTGTTTATGTTTATTAAATTTATACCCCGCCCTTCTCCTTGTTAGGACCCAGGGCGGCGCACAGGCATTATTAAAACCACAAAAATACAATAAATATCAATTTAAAATATATTAAATTAGATTAACCCGTGCTAAAACCCATGTTATAAACCTTCAGGTTCAGGTGTGTGGGCGGCCAAGTTACTATATACTTGGCCGAGCCAGTTCGAACCAGTAGGAACCCACCTCTGATCTGACTCCTAGTAGGGCAGCTGACAATATTTGGATGGGGAGGAACTTTCTCTGCCTGAACTCTAGTTTTAGCAAAGCAGTTTTTGGATTTTGCACCAATGACGTGATTCTTAGTGAAGCTGCAATTCCCTAGACAGAATTGGTGAGGAATTTGGGGATTCATGGCCTAACCAAGTAGCAGGTGGCTACTGTGGCTAGGTGGCTTTACATCTTTAACAGGTTAACAGAGCTGGAAGGACCTTATAGGTCATCTACTCCAACTCCCCCCACCTCTGACTCAAGCAGGGGACCCTACACCATTTCTGACAAATGGCAGTTCAATCTCTTCTTGAAAGTCTCAAGTGATGAAGCCCCCACAACTTCGGAAGGCAAACTATTCCATTGGGTGATTGTTCTCACTGTCAGAAAGTTCTTCCTTATTTCCAGGTTTAATCTCTCCTTGTTCAGTTTCCATCCATTATTCCTTGCCTGGTTTTCAGGTGCTTTGGAAAATAGCTTGACCCCCCCCCCCTCTCTATGGCAGCCCCTCAAATACTGAAACATTGCTATCATGTCTTCCCTGGTCCTTCTCTTCACTAGACTAGTCAAGCCCAGTTCCTACAACTGTTCTTCATATGTTTTAGTCTCCAATTACCCTTATCATCCTGGTTGCTCTTCTCTGCACTTTTTCTAGAATCTCAACATCTTTTTTATAGTGTGTGGTGACCAAAACTGGATGCAGTACTTATATCTTGTGCAGTAATTGTGTACAGTTCTAAACTGGGAGGCCATTCCTTAATTATTTCCTCTGTTGGACTATTGCAATGCACACTATATGGGGTTATCCTTGAAGACCAGCAGAACTGGACACCCTCAGTTTGCTGTGTGAACTGCACTGGTTCCCAGATTTTTCCCAGGGGTAATTCAAGGTGCTGTACTTTCCTGGATCCATTTCCTAGTTCTCTGGCGGTTCCCCAGGATAGATTGTCCAACAATACCGTTTTCTTTGACTGGCATACAGAAATATGAAAAGCATTTTGTTTGTCTTTTTTTAAATAGAATGCCATCACAGCAAAGCCTCATTGTCTAACAACAAATAGGCCCTTCAGTTCTGTGACCTGTTGCAAAATGTAAAAATTATAGCGGAGGCCATCAGCAATGAGGCATCGCTGAATATTGAAAAGCAAATGGCCATTTTGGCTTTCTAAAAAAATAAAAGAGAGAGAGAGAGTGAGCGATGCATAGTTAGCTCCATGATTGATGTACTTCCCATAAATCATCCCAAGAGCTGCAGTTAATGTGCCATGTGCATACAGACTGCTTGTTTATAAAGACGTCAATAGCCCTTTTCAGCAAAATATGGAAATTGCATCATTCTCCAGTCTGTCTCCTTTCGATCATTAAGCCCATCGATACCGCTGAACAATCTAGGGGCTTGGGAAGTGGGGAGCATAAAGTTTAATCTACTTATGCTGGAGTACTTACCTCGTCTAATCATTCATCATCAGCAAAGCCAGAGAGAGAGAGGAAAAATAAATGAATTTGGAAATGAAACCCATTGTTTAATTGTCACCTTCTATACAAATATAGCCAGAACACTTGGAACAGGTGGAGAATGATAGGAAAGAGAAGGAGGGTGGGAAAGGAAGGGAAACCCATTGCCTGGGTGTTTTTTTTTAAATTCAGTGGAAGTGAAAGGCTGACCCTTAGTCAGCAAATGTTAATCACTTTTACACCAAAGTGAGTGTAACGTTTCTATAGGGAAATTACTTCAATCTGGTCAGTGCAAGGAGCAGTTTGTATAATCGGATTGCAAATAAGGTTTGATCACATTCCAGCTTAATCTACTCTCTGAGCACCATTTACTGCACTAAATCAAAACCTGGGAAAGCTGCAGGTGCTGCTTTATCATCATTACACCCAGGGGGCAGGAACGCGGTAATAAACAGCAAATAAATTGAAGCACTGACTTGCCTGCTACAAGGCATTTCTAATTATCCTCTAGTTTAGCTGGAAATTGCCAGGCTCTCATCCCAGACAGAGTTTAAACTGTGGCTGAATTAACTGACTGTGAATTCAGGCCAGTGGTGGGTTCCAGATCCCGGTACAACCGGTACAGTGCAATGGGGCTGGGCGCCCACCAAATGAACGTACGCAGTGCGTGCACACACACACGCAGGGTGCGCATGCGTTCTTACCACCCGCGATGCTCTGCAATGCCTCTGTGCCACTCCAGCTGCTTGTCGGAGCGTCATGAGATCCGTGAGTCTGCGCAGAAGCCCCCAAAACTTCAAATACCGGTAAGGAGCGAGGGCCGGTGGGTGGGCCCTCCGGAGCACTGTACCAGAATGGTATCCGGTGCTCCCGGCAGGCACCGGTACATCTGTACCAGGGCGTACCGGTCGTAACCCACCACTGATTCAGGCCCACCTTTTCTCCTAATGTCTACACCCATCGCACCTTATTTTCCATCTGCACAAGCTGTGAAAGATGAGAAAGCTGGTTTGGGATGCCTGAAAAGTCGGAGCCATTTCTTATTTCTGTACCCTCTTACTAGGAAATGTAAATATTGCATGCAACACTGGTTATTGTCAAAGAGTGGTGAGAACCGTATTAAAAATAATACCCAGCTGAGAACTCTGTTTGTGCCCTCCCTTTGCCAACTGGCCTCAATTGTCTGGGCCCTTTGGTCACATCCATTTTGCAGGTGACCCAAGCTGCTATTAGCCACCCTTCCCAGTGCATGTCAGAACAGTGGCCGTCAAAGGGCACGTTGAAGTTAACTAGCTGCCCAAAGAGAGAAGGAATGCATTGCTGAAACCTTGCAAGAGAAGCAAAGTGAATCCCAGGTTCTAACAATGGGGGATGGGAAGGAATAACATTTAATATTTAAACATTTAATAACTTGGGGGCTTCAGTTCCTTGAAATGGGAAGAAGGCTGGAAGAATTGGTGTGGTAGCAGCATCAGTTAAATTGATGTCTAAGGCAAGCCTCATTTCCTCCCATTTCTGCCAACTCACCACAGCAACCTGCCCTGGCCAATTTGCCTCTGAAGTGTCTTGCCTTCAGAAATTGAGGGTGGTCCATCACTGGAGGCTATCAAGAAGAGACTGGAAAGCTACTCATCCGAAATCGTATAAATTCTCCTGCTTGCACAGGGAGTTGGAGTAGATGGCTTTGCAAGGTCCCTTCCAACTCTGTTACTCTATGTTCTAAATTCAGAGGGCACAAGATTTATCTTAAGTTTCCATCCACTTGCTCAAGCACGTTTTTTTTTTAATTACAAGAAAGCGAAGGCACCTTCATTTTCAACTCCTGGTGACTTCACTGGATGAATCATGCTGTTTTCTTGACCATACCTTGAAAATGGTTTGAGCCAAGAATTATTCATATACCAACATTGGTAACTGCTGGGCATCCTATGAGATTCAGTAGTAAAGACATTTTTTAAAAGGAAGGAAGAATTGCTTGGGCATAGAGCTTAAGTTTGAAAAAAAGAATCTGAGTAAACTAAGTCTGTTTTTCTGTCGAAGGACTGAAATTCCAATCCTAATTCTTCTAAATAGAAGTATATCACGAATAGAGACTCCTTTGGACTTTAATTTTTAATTCAATATGGGACTGACTTGAGCCATGGTCCACATCAAGGGTCTACAAAAGAGCTGCTTGGGTCTAAATCAGTGGTTCCCAATGTGGGGCTCACATTCCACAGTGTGAGCAATTTGATATTTAATGGGGGCAATTTGAACCTTGTTTAAACCAAGTTAATGGCCTTTTAGGCTTCCTCCACATGAGTAGAGTTCACTTTTTGAGTAAATTAAGAACTGTATGTCACAGGGTGGGGGGGTGGGGCATCAGGATTTTATGCTTAGGTGGGGCATGGCCAAAAAAGGTTGGGAACCACTGGTCTAAAGGCAAAACTCACGAGGCCACTCCATGCTGAAAGCTGCTCAGATGCAGAGCTTCCCACCCACAGTAGAAGAGGGAATAGTGTTGCCAAAATTCACCTGAATATAGAAACCAAGGCTTAGATTTTTCTGGTTGTTTTTTTTTAAATTTCCATGTTCTTTCACAAATGGGAAACTGCCATGATCCTTGATGCTGGAACAATGGGTGATTTTGGGTGTGTGTGTGTGTATGTGACTGAGGAAGAGCATGAGATAACATCATTATTCTTACAAATAAAACATACTACTTGTAGCCCACAGGTTTCTCAGCAAAGAACCATGGAAGAAATGCTATATATTGGTAAATGTGCATCGCTCAAAAGGAGATTGAAGAAAGGGTTCATTGGGATGTAAATGTAAAGAGTCAGAGGTGGACTTCACATAATTTAACAACTGGTTCGCCTAGTGCAGAACCAAAAATATGAGCATGCCCATGGCTTCAAATGTTCTTGGGCAGCTGCGGTGAGTAGAATGGGCAAGGCGCGGAAATGAGCTGGGCTGCGTGGGTGTGGTGAGTGAGCCAGAGAGTGAGATATATAGGATGGAATAGCGCCAGGGCAGGGGGGCAGGCCAGGTGGTGATCAGAACTACCAGTTCACCTGAACCAGTCCGAACCAGCTGCAGCCCACCTCTCTAAAGAGTACAGAGTAGAGCTTCAAAAACTAAGGGGCTACATACGGATGACTGTCATAATCCACCCAAACCCCAAATTGTTGATTCCCCCCCCCCCATCCCTCTATTTTTTGGACTTGGAGGTGGAAGAATAAAGTGTAAAAATAATATTTGAAATCCTTGAAGATGCTTAAGGCACCTAACTCTTTAAACCCTAGATGTAGAAAAAGAGATTTTTGACTATGCCTATTGTAGAGATCGACCCTTGGCAATTCCTCAAAGCTTAGCATAGCCATGGAGCCTATGGAAGTTGTTTACCTCTGCCCTGGACACGGTCCATATTATGTGACATGCAGAAAGAGGTGGCAGAAATGAAACCACTAAGTCACTCATGCCAGGGGTGGGTTGCTGCCGGCATTACTGCCGGTTCAGCGCACAAAACATTTTGCGCATCTGCGCTGGCTTTGCTCATGTGCATGCCAAACACGCACTCCATGTACATGCTCATTTCCACATAAAAAGGTCAGTGCATGCGCAAAACATTTAAAAATGCAAAAAAAAAATTACATTTCTGCAAAGAAAGTTGTTCTGCGTATGCGCAGAGCCAAAAATCAAGATGGTGGCGCCATAGGAGAACTGGGTCAGGAACGTGGCAGGCCTTGGTCGCTGCCAGTTCCAGTGAACCAGGCCACCAAGTTATTACCGGTTCAGCCAAACCAGTCCGAACCAGTAGGAACCCACCTCTGACGCACGCCGATATTACAGCAAAATAAATAGAAATTCAAGTTAGGGACTTGAAATATAGCCAACAATTACGACAACTATCGTTTGCCCCATTTTATTAGATTCCACAAATGTCGTATTCCTTGAATTCAACTGGGACGTTCAATGGCTCCCATTAGCATCACCCGCTTCCTCTCTTTTCTTCGTCTTTTTCTGCATTCCCTTCACTTCCCTTCAATAGAAATGCAGAGAATGTCCTTTTGTTCGGTGTTTTATTTGGTATGGAATCTGCATTTAAAGCGCCTCCATCTTGTAGATGAGCTGTGCAGTTTCGCATTATGTCCTTTTCTTTTGGGGTGTGTGTGTGTGTGTGTGTGTGTTTTCTGAAGCAAATTAATTAACATGATACAGAACGAGGAGACTACAAATGCTCCAGCCCTCACTTTAAGCCTTCGTCCGCTTTTGTTCTCCATTATTGCACCAAATTATTTAATTGGGTCTCTCTGATTGTGCATAGACACAGCAAAGAACACAGCCCATTGTGGGGAGGCCCCACGACCATAATGCAGTATCAAATTCAATTCCCATCAAAAGTGCTTGTTGCTAAAAGCCCCTGTACTGTGGTTGCAGATTAATGAAGATCTGCATTGAGCATAGTAGTGGTCGCACAGACATTATGTTTCACCAATAGAAGGCCTATTCTCCAAGAACAATAAAAGCATAGAAAAGCGTTAGTCTGCTTATGGATGGAAATAAATCAAAATGAATAAGAGGGTTGATAGAAACAGTCTGAAAGCAGCAGAGTGGAATTCTGAAAACACTGTTTTTGTTTGGCGAGGACTTTCTCTCTCTCTCTTTCTCTTTTTTTATGATGACCATTCATTCCTGCCTCCCTTCCCTCCCCCTGCCCTTTGCCTCTGCTCTCTCAAAACGAGCGCCTCGAAGGAGGCTCACAAGCCTGCAAAGGGAAAAATGGATTTCAAAACTGAGAAATGTGGGGGCAATTAATTGGGCACCCCGCAAATGAGCTCCCCTGACCAAGAGAAGCATGATATCTTTGCACTCGAAAGGGGAAGGTGTGAGCCTGAGTCGAGAGGGTAGCAGGCAGTTGGAGGGCCAGGATGGCTTCTCCACTTCAACAAGGTGAGAGTAGCCTAAATCTGGGGTCGGCAACCTTAAACACTCAAAGAGCAACAAAGGTCCTAACCGGAAGCCCCCCATTCAATTCTGAAGCCAGCCAGAAGTTTGGTTTCCCCACCATAGAATCTCCTCCTACTGTGGCATCCTTTTTCCTCTACCTGTCCTAACCGAAATCCCTATCAATTGTGGAGCCGACCAGTGATAGGGAGCTGCAGTAGAGGGATGAAAGAGCCACATGTGGCTCCAGAGCCGCAGGTTGCTGGCCCCTGGCCTAAATTAAACTGGCACAAGGGAAAAAGAACTCCACTGATTCCTCTCCCTGTCCCAAATTCTCCAAAGCATCAGAGGGCGGGACAAGAAACAATGGTTGGAAACTAACCAAAGAGAGAAGCAACCTGTAATTAAGGAGAAACTCCTAACAGTGAGGACAATTAACCAGTGGAATAGCTTGCCTTCAGAAGTTGTGGGTGGTTCATCACTGGAGGTTTTAATAATAATAATAATAATAATAATTTAATTTTATAACCCGCTCTCTCTCCCCAAGGGGACTCGAGGCGGGGCACAGGAATTAAAAATACAAAGAACAAAATACAGAATACAAACTACAAAATTAAAAGTGAATTAAATTATCCCTGCGCTAAAACCCATATGCTAAACTAAAAATTACCCCTAAAAACCCCTAACCTAAAAAGAGACTACCCAAGGCCGGCCAGGCGAAAAAAGTGTGTCTTTAATTTTAAGCGGAAGGAGCGGAGGTCCGTGGTTGTCCTAATATCGGGGGGAAGGTCGTTCCAGAGGGCTGGGCCCACCACAGAGAAGGCCCTTCCCCTGGGCGTCGCCCGCTGACAAAGTCTAGTGGACGGCACCCGGAGCAGTCCCTCTCTGTGGGAGCGAATCGGCCGTGAGGATGTATGAGGCAGGATCCGATCCCGCAGATAACTAGGTCCCGAGCCATGGAGCGCTTTGAAGATGATAATTAACACCTTGAAGCGCACCCGGAAGACGACAGGTAGCCAGTGCAGCTCGCGCAAGAGCGGTGTTACGTGGGCAAACCTAGAGGTGCCCATAATTGCTCGCGCGGCTGCGTTCTGGACCAACTGAAGCCTCCGGGTGCACCTCAAGGGGAGCCCCATGTAGAGAGAGTTGCAATAATCCAGTCGGGATGTCACGAGAGCATGAGTGACTGTGCGAAGGGCGTCCCGATCCAATAGGGGGCGCAACTGGCGTACCAGGCGGACCTGGTAAAACGCCCTCCTGGCCACGGCTGTCACTTGATCTTCCATGGACAGCCGGGTATCCAGGAGGACACCCAAGTTGCGCGCCCCATCCACAGGGGCAAGATGTTCGCCCCCTATGGCCAGAGATGGAATCATCTGGTTGAATCGGGCAGCCGGAAACCACAGCCACTCGGTCTTGGTCGGGTTGAGCCTGAGTCCGTTACTTCCCATCCAGGTCCGCACGGCTTCCAGGCACTGGCACATCACCGCTACGGCATCGTTGGGGTGGTTTGGGGTAGATATGTACAGCTGGGTGTCATCAGCGTACAGATGGTACTCTACCCCAAAACCACGGATGATCTCACCCACGGATGATCTTCTCTTTAAAGAAGAGACTGGACAGTCACTTCTCTGAAATGGTATAAGGTCCCCTGCTTGAGCAGGAGGTTGGATTAGAAGACCTCCAAGGTCTCTTCCAGCTCTACTCTACTCTACTCTACTCTACTCTACTCTACTCTACTCATAACAAGCATTAATAAATTACTAAATAGCTCATAACATGTTCCTTTTTCATGACACTGGTGTTGTTCCCAAACAGGTCCTAGCCTGGTGCCAAAGCCAATAAAGACCACAAGACACAAGGAATGGCATTTGGAGCTTCTTTTATTGGAGTACTCCAGCAAAAGGGTCTCAACAACTAAAAGAGCCAAGATCCCCAAGAATGCACAAATAAAAATTTTATACAGCTATGATTGAAGAAGTTAATAACCTAAGAATCAATCATTGGTATATCTACCTGCCTTAGCCAGTACCCTTCTAATGCAGTGGTAAGAAACTGTAGGCTGGATGTGTAGAGGTGATATTCAGCCAGTTTGGGCCAGTTCACCCGAACCGGTAGTGGAAATCATGGGTGGGCTCTATGCCATTCTATTTAGGCACATTTTCAAGCCAAAACGCATGTGCAGATGGGTAGGGAACAGTGGTGGGATACAACCCGGTATGGGCATACCGGTGCCTGCTGGGAGCACCAGGTATCGTTCCAGTAGGGTGCTCCGGAGGGCCCGCCCACCCTCCTTACCTGTATTTGAGCCAATTGACGCTTCTGTGCATACGCACAGAGCTTACGGCGCCTGCGTGATGCTCCGCCAAGCAGCTGGAGTGTCACGGAGCATCACGGATGGTAAGTATGCATGCGTGCACTGTGCGTGTGCTGCACGTGTGCATGTGGTGGATGCCCGGCCCTGTTCCACCGTACCAGATCCGGAACCCCCTACTGGTAGGGAAAGTAAGTGAATGCCACCCCTGTGGATGTGTCACGTGCTAGCCATCCCACCCCTGTTTTAGCAAAGCGAAAGAAGTTGCAATACATCATGTTAACGACGACATGACAATGCCAGTTTGACACCCCTGTTCTCACATGTCCTTCTAAACTGTGACTCCTGTTGCTAGCTAGTAGTGTCCTACCATTCGGTACACTCATTGTAGCTGCAACTTTTCTAGCTTCAACCTGAGTCCTTCCCTCAGTATCTGGAGCCTAAGGAATTTTCTCCATTACCTTAAAGGAAGAACATACATGATTCACTGCTTTAGTGAAGATGTCAGTAATGCCAGGTACTTAATAGCTATTTGTTAAGTGACTGATCGAAGTTACAACAGCGCTGAAAAAAAAGTGACTAGCAACCCTTTGACCGCTCCGCTCCCATAGAGAGGGTCTTCTCCGGGTGCCGTCGGCCAGGCAATGCCGGTTGGTGACGCCCAGGGGAAGGGCCTTCTCTGTGGTGGGCCCTACCCTCTGGAACGACCTACCCCCCGATCTCCGTACCACCTCGGACCTCCACCTTTTCCTCCAGCGTTTAAAAACGCACCTGTTTCAGCAAGCCGGCTTAGGGTAAATCCACCCGATAAATGACTGAGTGTTAGTTGCACAAATTTTTAATCAGAGGGTTTTTAAACAATTTTTAGCGCAGGAGTATTAAGTTTAATTGGGTTTTAGGATGTTTGATAATATTGTATTGTACATTGTGTTTTTAAATGCCTGTGTGCCGCCCTGGGTCCTATTGGAGATAGGTGCGGGATATAAATTTAATAAAATCAAAAAATCAAAATCAAACCAATCTTTGCACTTACATCCGTGGCAGTATCCTCATGGACATATGATTAAAATTAAGGTGCTTAGCAACTAGCATGTTATTTACAAGGATTTACAATATTTCGGGATCATAGGATCAGCATTTGTAACCTTCCCAGCCATCTAGTCAACGGAGGGAGCTGGATTTGCTTAACGACAGCCTGATTCACTTAACAACTGCAGTGATTGGCTTAACAAACATGGCAAAAAAAGGACATAAGATCGTCAGGTGTGGTTCACTTAACAACTGCTGGTTTACCAACGGAAATTCTGGTCCCAATAAGACGAGGGCTACCCGTGGTGGTTCTGCAACATTTTAATTTTTCCTTTGTATTGTATCTAAATAGGAAAAAAAAATGTTAACAAGGTTTACAGCAAGGGCAGATCAGAAAATTCAAGATGCTGCCATCAACTCTGCAAATCAAAGCATCCTAGAAAGGGGGCGCGAGAGTTTCCATTTTAACTTTTTTTGATGGACTCTCCTGAAAATCAAGTCTGCTTCTAGGTAGAATAATGGAAGTTGCCAATTTCCACCCAGCAAGGCTGAGTTAAATGACTGAAGCGGGTGGGTGGGTGGAGGGGAATCTCAAATGTATTTCTTTGGGAATACAAAAAAGAATAACAGAGCTGATTAAATAAATAACTGTTGGCTGCTTTCCATGAACCCAAATCGGCTGCCTCATTCTGCCCCAGCCTAAGTTTTCCTCTAGTTCAGATGCCTCACTGTTCTTTGGGGAGTTTTGGTCCTCTTTCTAACGAGTGAAAGTAGTAAATCGCAAGCAATTAATAAACGGGATTTGCTACTGGTGAAAGTGGAGTACGGGAAAGGAGGAATTATTCGAGTCCGGATTTCAGGTTTTTGAATTATTCCTTCAAAATGGGCTTGAGGGAAGTTTATAAATTGCGTATTAGAAGAGGCTGCCATTGAAAGAATGCCTTATAGCAAGATCGCTCTACACTTTTCTCCGGGGTTTTTAAACTCACTGATCCCACTTAATATTTTTATCCAACGTTTCTTTTTCCTGCCTGAAAATTTGGTTTACTTTCCCGTCGTTGTGATTGCATTGTTCTTAAAGAAACAGTTTGTGGTGGAGGTACAGGTAAACACCATTGAGTGACCAAATCAGAAATTTGATTGTAAAGTGAAATGGTTGTTAATTGTGTTAGGAGTAGACTCCTAGTGTTGGGTAGGCAATATATAATACCATGATGACAAATGGTCTTTGTTGCTTTAAGATGTTTGGATGCAATTAGAAGCTGTAATTATCTCGGCAATAAGAGGAAGTCAGGAGAGCGCATTCTCTCTCTAGTTTTGAGCTGATTGCTGTCTACTTCATTGCTCCCTGATTGCTCGACCGTGACTGAGTGTTTGAAGAAGGAAGAAGGAAGAACCATCAATTGCAACTGTAAGCAATTGTTTGTTTATTAAGGACTTTGTTTGACTCACTATCTACTATCACTGCTTGTGAAGCAGTAGTTTAGTTTTACAAGACCAGTAAAGCTACTTGTTTTTTACTAACAGTGGCTGAGGTTCTATTTGTGTGTATACTAGCAACATTTCTCTAGCTGCACATTCTGCTGCACAACTTTCTGTCTCCCCAGCAAACTGAAACATCCACATTTTAAGGACTGGTCCCAAAGTTACCTTTTCATCACTGTCGTTAACTGTGAAAGATCACTAAATAAGGCATTTGCTAGATGAGGACTACCTTCTTAATTTGGGATGGCATCAGGGGTGGGCTTCAAAAATTTCAGCAATGGGTTCTCTGCCCGGTTGCTGGGTGGGCGTGGACATGGTGGGCATGGACATGATGGGTGTGGCCTCCTAGTCAGCCTCCTGCACCAGGGGGGGGAAAGGGGCATTTTCACCTTCCCCAAGCTTTGGAGGCTTTCCTCAAGCCTCTGGGAAGGTGAAAACTGCCTCCCCCAGGCTCCTGAGGCCCTCCAAAAGCCAGAAATGAGCCCGTTTCCAGCCTTCCGGGAGGCCTGTTTTTCCCCTCCCCGAGCCTCCACGCGGGCCCTGCACTTACCTCGTATCCAAAATGGGCTGTGTGGAGACTCCTGGGAGGGGCAGGTTGGAGTGGGAGAGTGGGATTTGGAGGTTCTCTGAACCAGCCATAACATTAGCTATGGGTTCTCTTGAACCTGGGGGAACCTGTAGCAGCCCACCCTTGGATGGCATTTCGCACAGTGCATTCCTGAGCTTTGCCTTTTCAGTTCATTTTTCAACCTCATCAACTCAAAGATGCATGGATTTTAAATTCCGACGATTCCTCAGCATATCTTCAAGTTTCTGAGACTGAGAAATGCCATCTTGGAGGATGGTGGAAGACATAAATGAGCAGCCCTTCTACTACTACTACTACTATAAATAAATGACATTATAAATAGAAGACACTATCACAAAAGCGCAGCAATAGTGTAAGCAATTTGGTCCAGTGCTTAAGGCACCAAGCTAGAAACTGGGTGACTGTGAATTCTAGTTCTGCCTTTGTGATAAAAACCAGCTGGGTGATTCTGTGGTGGCCCTTCCCTCCCAGCCCAACTCAACTCACAGGATTGCAGTTCTGAGGAAAATAGGAGAAAGAAAGAGTATTAGGCATATTTGCCACCTTGATGTATTATATATATATATTAAAAATGCATGAAATAGATTAGATAGAGGATAGGATAGGATAGGATAGGATAGGATAGGATAGGATAGGATAGGATAGGCAGGCAGGCAAGCATAGACTGTAGAGGCAGTCCAAATAGACTTTCAAATAGTTTTGAGCAAGTCCTTTTAACAAACACTTGTCCCTCTCCTTCTTTCCATACCCAGCCAATCCTGGCTTCTTGATGCATCAACATTCTTCTTTATCTAACGTTAAGCAATCTCAGTGGCTAAGGTGCTAAACTTGTCGATCAGAAAGGTCGGCAGTTCGGCGGTTCGTATCCCTAGCGCCGTGTAACAGAGAGAGCTCCCATTACTTGTCCCAGCTTCTGCCAATCTAGCAGTTTGAAAGCATGTAACAATGCAAGTAGAAAAATAGGAATCACCTTTCGTGGGTAGGTCACAGCATTCCATACTTTTGACGTTTAGTCATGGAGGCCACATGACCACGGATACATTTTCAGACAGCACTGGCTCTTTGGCTTTGAAACAGAGATGAGCACCACCCCCTAGAGTTGGGAACGATTAGCACATATGTGCGAGGGGAATGTTCACCTTTACCTAACCAATCTAGATAAAAATCCATCAAAATATAAGGCCAAAAAAAAAAAAATACAAGCCAATCCCTCAATATAGGATTTATGACATGAAAGTTCTCAAAATATCTTTGTACCTCACCTTACCTTACCCTACCCGAAAAAATTTGTAAAAACCAATAAAACTTTTGCAATAAAAAAATATATATAGCATTTATGACAAAACATTTCTTTTTTCTTTTTTGTTGGGCTAAAGAGGCTGACCCAGATTTGTCACAATGTGTTTTGTTTAAAAAATAACACAAGTTATTGTCCTTCATTATCACACAACTGGAACCTGTCTTAGGGGACCATCGCTGGAATGCAGATTCAAATCACTGGGTCCATTGAACATCAAAGACGCCGCGACACTGGAGAAACCTTTCATGGTACCATAGCTCTCCCATTCCTCCTTCGCGGAAGCGTTTTACTTTCGTCGTCCAGTCTATGTATCATTTTCCCTGCAAGTTTACTTCATTCTTCCGGATTTCAGGGCTGATGCTCCCTCGACCATAAAATTTCAGCTGCAAAGCCGAAGCATCTCATTATTTCTGAAATATCAAGCTTGTATCTTCTTGATAAATAATTCCTACCAGTATAATGTATCGGACTAAAACATATTTTCTGAGGCCAGTGAGGTTAAAGCGGCAATCTCACCTTTTTTAATTTTTTTGCCCTGAAGACAGTCATTTCCATATATAGAATGACCCCGGTTGGTGTTGAACACCGAGAATCTGGGCAAAACAGGAGGCGGCGCATATTTGCTGCCAGAGATTTGAAATGAGGCCTGCTAACCTGTAGGCAGCCTTGCAGGACTAATCAGGCCCTCACATTACCAGCGTATTCAGACTGTCAATGTGTGGGGCCTGGAAAGGGACGAGAAAGTTTGCTCTTTTTATCACGGCATTGATAAACATTACATTTTCATGTGATTTGCATCCTCTCCTTCTCCCGCTGCTGCTGGAGGCAGGGGGCAGGAGGAAACCTATTGACACCGTATCATAAATGCTAGTTGGATATGTTTTCCCCCCTCAGTGTCGGAGAATTGAATGCCGCTAGATTCATTTCCCCTTTGATGAAGATCTCAGCCAGGAACATTTGAACAGGTGGCCTTAGATTTAAAAAGCAGACACAGGGCAAGGTTCTTGCTCAAACCGGGAGTAGGGAGTGAGGGGGTGGGAATATCTGCTTCCTAAAACTGGCCCAAAATTGCAAATGTTCATTAAAACCTTCAAAAACAATGCTGGCATGTTAAAACATAATTCATTAAACTGTAATACAATAATACAATAGCAAAGTTGGAAGGGACCTTGGAGGTCTCCTAGCCCAACTCCCTGCCTAGGCAGGAAACCCTACACCATTTCAGACAAATGGCTATCCAACAACTTCTTAAAGTCTTCCAGGGTTGGGGCATTCACAACTTCTGGAGGCAAGCTGTTCCACTGTTTAATTGTTCTGTCAGGAAATTTCTCCTCAGTTCTAAGTTGCTTCTCTCCTTGATTAGTTTCCAGCCATTGCTTCTTATTCTGCCCTCAGGTGCTTTGGAAAATAGTTTGACTCCCTCTTCTTTGTAGCAGCCTCTGAGATATCAGAAGACTGCTATCATGTCTCCCCCTAGTCCTTTTCATTAAACTAGACACACCCAGTTCCTGCAACCATTCCTCATATGTTTTAGACTCCAGTGCCCTAATCATCTTTGTTGCTCTTCTCTGCACTCTTTCTAGAGTCTCAGCATCTTTTCTACATCGTGGCGACCAAAACTGAATGCCATATTCCAAGTGTGGCCTTACCTGTGTCTGTTTGGGCATCCCTTTAGATTGATGGGTTCTGACCAGAGGTGGGTTCCTACAGGTTTGGGCTGGTTTGGCCGAATAGGTAGTACCTCAGCTGGACACGTGACCGAACCGGTTCTATATGTGGGGCCACTATCTTGATTTTCTGTTCTGCACATGCGCAGAACAATCTTCATTGAAAAAATGTAATTTTTTTCCTTTTATAATTTTGTGCACATGCACAGACCTTTTTAAGGTACCACATTAATAAAAACCTGTCAGAACAAAAGAGTGAAACAAAAGAGTTTCTGGCCTTCCATCAGGCCTTCATACACACAGAAAAGTCATCTGTGGGAGCAGCATCTGATCTGTTACATATCCATAGCCTTAAACAGCACAATCTAGTAACAGATGCATTAATTAAACATTTAATGACAAAAAAAGTCTAAAAGCCACTGAAAAAGTTCCATGCAATTACGAAATCTTGCACTTCCATAGTCAATGTTTTCAGAGAGAAAGATTTATTTTTATGTACTTCTAAGGGCTCGTTTTAACACAAATATAAGAATGTGAGATGTAGTTGTTTAATTTGATTGGGTGAAAAGTTCCCATTTTTTATGGGCATTTATTTACTTTGTCCCTGTAAATAATATATACAGTGCCAAATTGTTATTTCTTTCTATGTAAAAACTTCAAAGACATTTTAAGCAAATCAGTAAGCTTGATGAAATGATGGAATTTCTCTGGAGCAGAAACTGTCGACAAATTTATTTTCTTGAACATTATTTGTAAAAACTAGAGGAGTTTTTGTCTTTGATTATTGAATGGAAATGTTTGAAGTCTCTGTTTTTTGCCCTATGGCCTCTTTTGGATCTATTTCTTAATCCTCATGCCTCAAAAATCAAAACAAAACTTCTGTTTGAATAATCTTTTTATTATTGTTATTATTATTCTTGATTATATGCTGAATGCAAATGGTATCTAATTTTTGTCATCAAATTGTGATTAAAATATATGGCCTGCAAAGAAGTTGATAACAATTTTTTTTTAAAAAGCCAGCCTTCGATTTAATTAAGGGTTTTAAAGGATTAAAAAGAAGATGAGGAATGTTAAAGGAGACATACTTTTTAAACTTGTGGAATATTAAGTAGTTGGTGCATATTAAGATATTGAAAAAGATCTCACTGTGTGCTGTGTGTCAGTGACTTTTTCTCCTTTGTGTTTTCGTCAGGCACAAATTTTGAAATTGATAAAGCCATATTTGTAGAGCCCAAACACACAATCTTTCACTGATGCACAGATGGTTTTAGCTGTAAGCAAAGAAAGTTTTGCACTGATGAACCTCAACAAAATACGTGAAAGTGTATGCCTACAACTGATTCACATAGAAAAGTTTCTCCTGTACAATTCTATTTTCAGGGAAAGGAAGAGAATTCTTCGAGTCATAATCAATAACCAAGAAAGCAACAAACATTTGCTATTCAGGTTTATTGCAAAGAAAAAAAGAGATTAGATTGCACAGTCTGGGCCACTGCATATAACATTCCAATTTCAATGCTCTTGAGATCTTATCAGTGGTGGGTTCCTACCGGCTTGGACTGGTTCGGCCAAACCATTAGTGGTTTGGCGGCCTGGGTCACTGGAACAGATAGCAATCCAGACCTGGCACTCCCCTAAATGAGTCTCCTGATTCTCTGGGTGGTGCTGTAGGTGCTGCCATCTTGTTTTTCACTTATGCACATGCACAGAACAATGTTTATTGCACTGTGCAGGCCCATGCAGCACGCCCATGAGCGAACCGGCAGTAGTGCCTGCTGGAAACTCACCCCTAGATCTTATATTTAATTATTTAAGAGTTTGAAGTGGTTTTATAATGATTTAGTAGTTGGTTTTTTTATACCTCCCAGAGTCACCTTGCGTCCGAATGGCTGCCGTATAACTTTGATAAAATAAATAAAACAAACTAACCTACCACAAAAGGAGCGCAGTGGCTCAGCAGCTAAGATGTTGAGATTGTCGATTAGAAAAGTCGGCAATTTGGCGGTTCGAATCCCTAGTGCTGTGTAACAAAGTGAACTCCCGTTACATGTCCCAGCTTCTGCCAACCTAACAGTTTGAAAGCATGTAAAATACAAGTAAAAAGACACTGGAAACATGGAAGCTGATTGGAAAGATGATTTATTGATGAACAAAACCACATGGGTTTGAGGTCCTGGGCAGCTGACCACATGGAGTGGAGAGTGAGGGTTATTTATACTCTCTCTTGGGTCTTGTCCTTGAGCTTTCTGTTCCTGTGGCAAGGGCATGTATTCTATTGGTTGCTATCAGTCACCGACGGGGCTATGCAGGGGTCATAGCTAATTTTGTCTGAGTTCCCAGGTTTGGTTGAAACTTGGAAGGTGATGCAATGTTCCCAGGTGGCTGTGCCATGTGGTGAGCTCTGCTGATAGATAATCTTATTATGTCCTGGAGAGCCATGTCTTAATCCCTGGAGCTGAAGGTCTTTTGTCTTGTAGATAGGCTGGCCCATTCCCGCTGAGGCTATTAAGAAAGGTGGGGGCTGCTTTCTAAGAGCATATTTCATTTAGGGAAATATAATATTCTGCCTTTTTCAACATTTCCCAAAATATTTAATTATTCTAGGAGAGAGGTGGGTGCTAACTTTCTACAAATACATACCAGCAAGTCCTTTTCAAATCCTCGTGAGCCCATAAATAGATTTTCTCCATGATGATCTATCCCCCCTTGAGGTCTTCCAATAGTGCACTTGTTGCCATGTAGCTGAGTCCTTGCTGCTGGTCATTCTCTTCTTCTCTTTCATTCCACCTTTCCCATCATTAGAACCTTCTCCAGACACCCAGATCTTTGCATGATATGTCTGCAATTGAATAATTTGAGCCTGGTCATTTGTGAGGACTCTGGATTGATTTGTTTGATGATCCATTTGTTTCTTTAGCTGCCCATGGTATTTTATTTATTTATTTATTAGTCGAATTTATATAACCGCACCCTCTCCCCGAAGGGACCCGGTATCTCAGGAGTCTTCTCCAACACCAAAGTTCAAAAACATCAAAACCCTTCTTGCCTTGCTTCTTCAAAGTCCAACTTTCCCTCTCACAGAATGTCACAAGGATTGTTGTGGCTTGCACAAATCTGTTTGTTTTATGCAGTGGTGGGTTGCTCTTACCATCGCTACTGGTACGCTGCTCGTGGTCTGTTTGTGCATGCGCCTGATGTGCGCTGCGCACATCCATGACGTGTGCTGCACATTCACCTGACATGTGCTGTGCATGCATACACACTCCACCGCCCCTTTGACACCCATCGGAGGTCTTGTAGGTGACCCATGCTGTGCACACATGCGCAATTGGCCCGATTGCTTCAAAAACAGGTATGGAATGCGGGTGGGTGGGTGGCCAAATGAGCCACCATACCAGTACGGTGGCCACTGCTCTTGACTTCTACTGGTACAGCCAGTGGGACAAACCCACCACTGGTTTTATGGCAGGGAAGGCAGGATTGAAATATTTTCCTTTATGCCAGTAGATAGAGAAATATAGCTAATAGTAATATAGAGCAAAATCTGTACAGGTAGTCCTCGACGTACGACCACAATTAAGCCCATCCTTTATGTTGCTAAGTGAGACATTTGTTAAGTGAGTTTTGACCCATATTACAACCTTTCTTGCCACAGTTGTTAAATGAATCACTGCAGTTGTGAAGTTAGTAACAGGGTTGCGAAATGAATCTGGCTTCCCCATTGACTTTGCTTGTCAAATGGTCACAAAAGGGAATCGCACAACCCTGAGAACACTGCAAGCATCATAACTATGAGTCAGTTGCCAAGCATCCAAATTCTGACCATGTAACCAAGGAGATGCTGCGACAGTCGCAAGTGTGAAAAATGGTCATCGCTCACTCTTTTCAGTGCTGTTGTAACGTTGAACGGTCACTAAACAGTTATAAGTCGGGGACTACCTTTATAATGGGAAACTTTTCGGGATTACAGTGCAGAAAAATATTCAGAACTAAAGACAGGAAGTAGCTTCTGCTAAAAAAAAAAAAAGGAGGGGATCCTAGACATTAATTCCAGTAATAAGGATATAATCAATTTTATTCAATTTAGAAGCCCTTTCCTATAATTATTTTTATCCACCTCAGCATACAAGCTGCTGCCAATCTTAGTTTCCTTTTCTAACTATAATATTTTAGCAATATTGCCAATTCTGCTTTTTTAAAGCATTGGTATAGCACAGTATGGAACTATTAGTACAGTTCGTGTTTTTCCCCCTTCTCTCCTGTCTTTTAGTTTGCTTTTTGCTTTTACTCAATACTTTAGGAGAGTGCTTAAACTTCTTCACTGAACGATTTTCAAACAGAAGCCAGTTTGATTTCTATGTTAGGTAAAAGGTTCGGCGTATGTTAAAAGAAGCTTTGCCAGAGGTCAGAGACAAAACTCAAGAAAGATAAGTCGCTTAAAAATGATTTTGAAAACATACATAAAGGTAAAGGATCGATACCGGGATTCAGGTCCTTTTTAGATTTCTCATTTATTGTAATAAATATTTGGACTGTTGCACGGACATTCACAGAGGTCGGGGATGTTGAACTCTGCAAGTGCTAGTACAGTGCCATGATCAAAGCTCTACACCTTTTGTATACGGATGTACAACAGGGTGGGGCTCCAGTTGTGACACCACATCTGTCAGTGTGCAGATTTTAATACATACATCTTTGCAAACAACGCTAGATTGTAGTATCTTGAATTTATCTTGTCTTGAAACAGACTGAAAGCTGCACAACAGCTCCAGTTATAGCACTTAGCAATAGCACTTAGACTTACTATTTTACAGTAACACAACCTCTCATGCTTCAAAGTTAAACACAACCTTTCTCTACAAAAATCTACATCCTTATTTCTTATTGCCAACTATTTATTTGTTTACTTAGCATACAGAATCTGAAGATTTAATTGTTAAATTAAATTTAAAAAAAAAGAGAGATCAGGCAATCAATGATATACAAATACAATTTTAAATAAAGCATCAGCAAATATATATGGTATGTGGACAATACAACATATGTGATAAAATATTAAATTAAGATAAAACCATAATAAAATCACGGTAATATGATGCCATAGGGTCAAAATGAATAGATGTTATAAATCAATATTTAAGAAAAGTAACCATCTAACTGCTTCTGGTGTGGCTGCAATGAGATCATCCCAAATGCCTTGAAATATCCAAAGGAGATATTCTTGAACTAGATATGTTATCATGCACCACAATCACATTGCAGCCATTCCTCACTTAAAGAGCTTTTTCTCAGTTCTGGCATGGCCTGTCCTAATTCTGTTCAGGTGGCTCCATATAGAACATCAGAGTTGGAAGGGACCTTGGAGGTCTTCTAGTCCAACTCCCCGCTTAGGCAGAAAACCCTACACCTCTTCAGACAAGTGGTTATCCAACATCTTCTTAAAAACCTGTTGGTACAATTTTTGTTCAGCAGTTCAAAGCATTTTGCTCATATTTCCTTCTGACAACTTTCCATGCTGAACAGTAAGAAATGCTATTCTCTGAACCTGTAGATGACCATGCCAGAGTCAACTAAACTTTCAATTGTGAGGATCTCTGCTTTTTGATTTGCAGATCTGTTCAGTTTCTAGATAGTTCTAGCAGATGTTTTTCTAGATGTTTCTGATGTTGTCTTAAGTTCAACATTCTTGTCCGCATGCCATAACATTTGTCCATTAAGGCAGGGGTCCCCAACCTTTGCAACTTTAAGTCTGAAGTCCTTCAGACTTAAAATTGCAAAGGTTGGGGACCCCTGCATTAAGGCATTTTCTTCACCTGGCTAATTGTAGACCTGCCAAATCAATTTACATCATTAACTATTTTGAGGGGAAAAATAAATAGCATTAAATTGATTGAAAACTTCCATCCCTGCCACATTCGTGATTTTCTTATTTTGAATCTAAACAACTGCACATAAATAGCAATCATCCGTTCAAATTTGCAGAATGAAATTGTATTCAGCTTTACACCATATAAAATGTAACATCAGATTCTATTCATTTGGGGATTCACTAAAGCAAAATTGCTAAACTTATATACATAGTACAGAGGTATACATAGTATATATATGAGAGAAGCAACTAGGAATTAAGACGAAATTTCCTAACAGTGAGGACAATTAATAAGTGGAATAGTTTGCTTTCAGAGGTTGGAGGTACTTCATCACTGGAGGTTTTTAAGAAAAGACTGGACAGTCACTTGTCTGAAATGGTATAGGGCAGTGATGGCTAACCTTTTTTGGCTCGCGTGCCAAAAGCAGGGGGAGCGTAGAGGGGTTGTGCTTGGGCGTGCCACACCCATAGTGCGACCCCATGCTTTTGGTGTGCTTTTGTGGCCCTCTCCAGACTCCAGAGGCTGTCTAGGAGCCTGGGGAGGGTGAAAACAGGTTCCCCTCCCCACCTCCAGAGGCTTCAGGAGCTTCCCTTAAGCCTCCAGAGGGCGAAAAACAGACTCAAAAGAAGGCCTAAATGATCTGGTCAGTGCACACGTGTGCTGGAGCTGACAGGGCAATGCCTCACGTGCCCTAAGAAATGGTTCTGCATGCTGCCTGGGGCACCAGTGCCATAGGTTCACCATCAGGGGTATAGGGTCTCCTGCTTGAGTAGGGGGCTGGACTAGAAGTCCTCCAAGATCCCTTCCAGCTCTATACTGATTGATATACAACTGCAATAATTTTACTCTATTTATATTTAGTTAAACTGAACTACAATAAATATAATTACTTCCTACTTATATTTTTCCAGTGAAATTTATATTGGTATCAAATTTTGGAATGTTCTGGGAGCTTTTACCCACAATCGTTAGAGGTTTATGCATCCCAGGTAGTTCTTGGTGAGAGATGGTAAACATCACAGGGAGAAATGCCAACTCAATCCAGTTTGGAAAAACTCGGAAAGAAGTCTGTGGAATTTCATATAATTCCCAGCTTTTTCTATCCCAAACTCAAGTCAATTCAAGCCATAAAGTACTGAAGTGGCTGTGCTACTCCTCCAGTGGTGGGTTTTAAATTTTGTTACCACTGGTTCGTCCCGTGCACAGGAGTACGCGCCCCTTCGGCACATGCACCCGGTCTTCTGTGCATGCACTTTGCTTGCACATGTGCCTTCCGTGCAAGCCCCTAAAAATGTGCCTAAATAGGATGGCATAGAGGTGGAGTAGTTGGGCGGGCTCACGGGCGGGCTCATCCATGACTTCTACTACAGGTTTGGGCGAACTGGTCCAAACCGGCTGAATACCACCTCTGCACTCCTCATTTGGGGCTAGACAACTTCTCCCATTCCTAATTCTGACTGTAGCACAAACTTTGTTGGAGAGGCAGTGGGTGACATTTAATCAAATCCGCAGCATCTCAAATGCTTCCAAGCAATTGCCTTGATGCTTCCTCAACAGATCTAATTTTTGCAAACCTCCTCCCCTTCTCTCCCAGATATTACAGCATGTCCTGATTAGATTTTTTGATTACTTTTCTCTTTCTTAATTACCCTGCATAAACCACGACTGCCTAGGTTTAAGGGGAGATTGGGAATTATTTCACTTTATGTAGGTACACCGGCCAAGCTATTTCTCTTCATCTCTCTCCGTCTTCCTTTGACTCATGGGATCATACTGGATGTTCTGGTTTTATTGGCTCCTGTAGTCATTAGATGACTTGGCACTTGTTGTCCTGTCAGCGCGAGAGGTCATTCACCAGCCTCAATCAGAGGGTTTCAAGGCAATCGCAAGGAAAACCCCTCACATCAATTTGTGTCAATTTGCAAACTAATCAGTTAATCCCTCCCAATGTGTTTAGGGGGTCAGCTCTGATCTAGTTGGAAAATATTCGTTGATTAGCATAGGATATCTCAGATGTGCCAAGACCTGTTTACGCCAACATTCCCGCTCTCTCCCAGCCCTCTCCAGGTTGCTCCCGCCTTTAATTTCCCTGCAGGTTTCGGGAGGGATGCATTAAATTAAAACCACTCACTGTTCTGTGAGCAGTCTTTTGTGACCAATAATGAATGTAATGAGTGAAAAAGGAAAGGGAAACAGGATGATTAAGGCAGGCTGGGCGGCTTTTACGCAGCAGTTTGCATCGCGACACAAATGGACAATTGGGCTTTTCTTCCATTAATTTGTAATTGTGCTTTCACTTGTCATATTAAAAAATACAACAAAACACACACACACATAAACTTTTTTCTCATACCGGAGTAACGTGGCAGATGCTGCTTCCTTGACAGGGAGCTGTCCTGATAGAATGCTTACAGGATGCTTCTTTTGGTTGAAAAACCTAACACTTTATTAGAGGCAGGGGTGTCAAACTCAAGGCCCGAGGGCTGGATCCAGCCCACGGGGTGTTTCGATCTGGCCTGCGGGGCTGCCCGGGAAACATGAAGGACCAGTTCCCTGCGGTGCCTCTGCCAGCGAAAACGGAGCTCGGGAGGGCTGCGGGCAGCCCTCCCGAGCTCCGTTTTCAGTGGCAGAGGGTTTCAGGAGGTTGTTGCAGCTGAAAATGGAGTTTGGGACCACCCAAGCCACTACAGGTGCCCTCAACACGAGTGATGTTGAGCTGGCCACATCCCCTGGCCACACCTCCCCATGACCCCATGCTCCCCGAGGTCAAACACAACTTTGATACGGTCCTCAATGAAATCGAGTTTGGTCTAAGCGTTGCTTTACCCAGCGAAAACAGATTGATGATTGTGAAGGAATCTAAAGTTTGAGAGCTGCATCCAGTCCTAGTTTTCTGATTTCTACATTGCACTATGTACAACTTTTCAGGTTCTGAGTTACCCATTTTGGACTGTTCACTACAAATAACTTCTAGGCATACATCTAACAGGCTAATTGTCTTTCTATTATTATTATTGTTGTTGTTGTTGTTATTATTATTATTATTATTATTATTATTATTGTTGTTGTTGTTGTTATTATTTTGCAAGGATCTGGATCCTTTCAGGCTATCCACATTTGTCTCAGAACAGCTTGAGTGGGTGTTCCCATGAAGACTTAATAAGACCAAGCAGGTTTCCTTAGTTTCAATAGATGGCTCTAAGGTGACTGGGTTTACACCTTACCCTGACAGTATTCTGAACCATGACCTGTTAACTAAACCACAATGCTTTGTTTTTTGCACATAAGCCATCACAGATGATTTTGTTAAATACCAAAACTCAAGCCTAAGCTTTATACCATAGCGTGGTTTGTAAACTTAATGACTATGTAGCATTAGTCATGACTAAACTGTTGATTTCATGGACAGTATAGATCTGTGATGGCGAACCTACGGCACATGCACCACAGGTGGCATGCGGAGCCATTTGTCAGAGCACGCGAGGCATTGCCTGTCAGCTGGCCAGCACATATGCATGCGCTGGCCAGCTAAGTTTGGCCTTTTGAGGCCATTTTTTGCCCTCTGGAGGCTTGAAGCCTCAGAGCATGAAAAACCGGCCCTATGGACAAACTGGAAGTTCGGGAATGGACTTACAGTTTGCTCATAGGGCTAATTTTAGCCCTCCATAGCCTTCAGGGAAGCCTCCTGAAGGCCCCTGAAGACTCTGGAGGGCTAAAACCGGCCCTATGACCCAGTGGCGTAGCGTGGGTTGTCAGCACCCGGGGCAAGGCAAGTAATTTGCGCCCCCTAACCCTCCCCCAGATAGTCCCTCGCTCCGCTTTCAAACCACAATAAAAGTGGGAAGAGACGGAAAAGTGCGCGCATCGGGGGCGGGGGGGAGCGGGAGGGGATGCCCTGCGTGGGGAGGGGGCGCGGCGCTGGAGGGTCCCAGGGGAAAAGGGTGGGGGCGGAGGGGGATGAGGATGAGGAGCGGAAGGGGGTGTCTGGCGGGGGGGCGTTCCTCCTCCCCCCTCCTCCTGCTCGGCCGGGGTGTCAATTTGCAGCGGGAGCTCCTCCTCCGCCTCCTCCTCCTTCCCGGCCCCTCGCTCGCATTCTCGACCCTCCCCGGGTGGGCTGAGCAGGGGACCCCTCCGGCCACCGGAGCTAGCGACTTCCACCCAGGCTCTCTCCGCCGCCTCCGCCCAGGCTTCCCCGTTCGGCGCCGCCTGGCCTTTTCCCGCCTCTCCGCGCTCCCTCGACGCCGCAGGAGGAGAAGCTCCGTGGCGCCTCCGCCTCCCTTTCCGCGAGTGTCAAAACTTTGTCAGGGCGGCGTCGGCGGCGGGACGGGGCTGAGGCGGGAGGCCGGCCTGAGGCAGGCGGGGTGCGCGGTGCGAGCGCCCCCCCCAGATGTTGCGCCCAGTGCAGCCGGCCCCCCCTGCACCCCCCACGCTACGCCTCTGCTATGAGCAAACCAGAAGCCTGTTCCCAGGAGAGCGGGGCAGGCTGTATTCGCTTTTCCCAAGCTCCTATAAAGCCTCTAGAGCCTGGGGTCGTGCACAAAGCATTATGGGTGTGGCATGCCCGTGCACGACCCTCCCCCCGCGCTCCACCCGCTTATGGCACCCAAGCCAAAAAAGGTTCACCGTCACTGGTATAGATCGTATGTAAAGGAGTTCAGAATCTACAACAGGCTGTGAAACACTTGGGATGGCTACTGAAATCCAATTAATAATTGCGTTTGATACCATCTACCATAAGTTTCATAACCATTCTTAACCATGAGACCAGATCTGTTCCTGGCTGATTTAATCATCTAGAAGTGCTGGGATGAGATAAGGGGGTGGTAGCCATTATCTATTCACGTGCACTGTCTCCTTTCTCAGGATAAGCACACTGAAAAACACTCCTAAAACAGGCGGTTAACTACTAACAGGTTAAATAACTACTGAAGTTGCAGAAAAAAAATATGTAAGAGTTGAAAACATCTCTGGAATTTCCTCCACCTCCTGCACAATCTAGGAATCCTCTAACGTTACCTACTCAGCCTTCGTTTCACCAGTGAAAGTCAGTTCATCTCATCCCAAGACCAGTTCATTTTTGAAGAGTGGCTGCTTTAGAAAATGCTTTCTGATGTCCAACCAAAATATAAAGCCTTGTAATTTAAGCTACTTGTTTCTTGTCCTAACTTCTGGAACAATTTGAAAGCCACTGAGAGATAAAGGAGGTCAGATGCAATTCCCCAATTCCATGTCTTCCAGGAGTCACATAGAAGCTCAACAAATGGCATCTCATTAAAAAAAACAAAAACAGCATGAAACCTAAATAAGGGAAGATCTATAAACTGTTTCCTTCAGAGACCAACATGTTGAACCTGTAAACCTACCACCTTCCACCAAAAGAAAATACTGCAGACTGAATCCTTCTCTGTCTCCTCCTTCTCTGTCTCCTCCTGCTCCTCCTCTTCCTCCTCTTCCTCCTCCTCCTCCTCATTCCCCTTCACCTTCCCTTTCATGTTTCTGTTGATGAAGTCCAAGATAGGTCTATTTATTAGTTTTTGCATCGTTGGCTCAAGCTCAATTTATAATTCACTATACCCTCTTTTTGTACAATACTGGTCAGTCCCAAAGGTGCTTTTTCAGGAGGCAACCGGAAGTTCTGGTTTTTTCTTTGAAGACATTTTACTTCTCATCCAAGAAGCTTCTTCAGCTCGGACAAGGTAGTGGGGAATGGAAGGATTTATATTCCTTGAAGACAGCTGGTTATTTGCATCCTTTTAGGGAGTCATTGAAGCACTGCAAGGAATATAAATCCTTCCATTTCCCACTATCTGTCAGAGCTGAAGAAGTTTCATGGATGAGAAGTGAAACATCCTCAAGGAAAAAATAAGGAAGTCCAGTTGTCTCTTGAAAAAGCACCTTTGGGACAACAACAACCTGGATGACAGAATCTCTACAGACTATTATTGGTCAGTATTGTCCTCCACATATTCCCTCCCTCCCTCCCTCCCTCCCTCCCTCTCTCCTTCCTGAAACAAAGAGGTGTTTCCATATCTGGGTCTAAAATCTAGAACTTTGTGTTTGATTTAATTAAAGTTCATTTCAGGTTTTGCACATTGTTCTAGGACTCATAGGTTGAAGGACTTATCATCACTACTATCTTGACAACCTTAGTTAAGTTGCAACCTGAAAAAAAGTAAAAGCAACCATTGGTCTCTTCTCCTTGTCCCAAACTGGCCAGGCTGCCCTGTCTTTCTGTTACTTTCCAGCTCAATGTTTTCCATGGACCATTTCCCTTTTGCCCTGCCCATTCTTAGCATGCACATGGACAAGACGTGTATGCCTGGCTTGAGACCACTGAAAGGAACTCCCCCTTGGAATCAGTGCCTCCTTATCACTTCCCCACCAAGAGCAACACTGCCATACCAAGAGAGAATTCCTTATAGCCCAACGCTCAGAAGCTGCTAATCCTGGACTTTCTTGCAAGGCCTGAAGCTGCAAGGAAGCTGTTTTTGATTTGTAGCCAAACAGGAAGCAGTCAACCAGATGGAACAGCTGCCATTCCATTCCTCAGACTATCAACGTGCGCTAAGTGTGGCTCCTCTTTTTTGTCTCTAATCTGGAGCACTGAAGCAAGATAGGATATTATGAAAATGACTAAGCGTCCATTGCAATGTTATTATACCAGCCCATCCCTAACACGTTTGTGTGTGATGTCGCAATGCAAGTACAAAAGGCATGGAACTTGCATTACGGTGTGGCAGTGAATGTTTCATCATTTGTCTCCGGTTGCTGCCCTTTAGGTGCCCATGCTGCATTCATAGCACTCATGGCTTCAGGGTTGCATTTCTTCATGTCCTGAGACAGGAATCTCATGCAATGCTGGTCAGGCAGCACCCAACCCTGAACCTGTAAAAAAAGCTGTTTTCCATAAGTAGCAAAGCCAAGCAAGGAGACAGGCAAGTAGCCAACCAATTTAGCTTACTTTATTGTCATTGCACTTTATACAACAAAATTAAATGCCATTTCAGTGTATATCATACATCAGAAAACTATAAAAATAAAAGAAAAACACACATCCTTTACATTCTATACAATTGAATTGAAAACCCCTGATACTGCATTTATATTACACTATACAGTAGACGTGGTGGGACGCAGTGGCTAAGTGGCTAAGATGTTGAGCTTGACGATCAGAAAGGTTGGCAGTTCAGTGGTTCGAATCCTTAGCACCACGTAACAGAGTGAGTTCTCATTACTTGTCCCAGCTTCTGCCAACCTAGCAATTCGAAAGTATGTAAAAATGCAAGTAGAAAAATAAGGACCACCTTTGGTGGGAAAGTAATAGCATTCCATGTGCCTTCGGCATTTAGTCATGCTGGCCACATGACCATGAAGATGTCTTTGGACAGCACTGGCTCTTCGGCTTTAAAACGGAGATGACCACCACCCCCTAGTGTCGGGAACAATTAGGACATATGTGAAAGAGGAACCTTTACCTTTATACACTGGGATTCAATATAGTTACTGCTCTGAGATAGAAGCTGTTTTTCACCCTATTTGTCCTTGTTTTTATTGTCCTGTACCATCTGTCATGGAACTTTAAGAATGTTTTGAACTTTCTTAAGGCTGCGGGAGCTATAAAGCTCTTCCAATGAGGGGTGAGGGCAAGCAACGACCCTCTGAATAGTGATGTTAATCCTCTGAAGCTCTGTCCTATCTGCTAATGTGCAATTGGCAAATCAAACGCAGGTGCAGTAAGTTAAAATATTCTCTATAGTGCAGTTGTTGTTTCCTGAGAAGTCTCAGGTAGCATAATCTCTGCTGGGCCCTTTTGACCAGTGCTGCAATGTGAGTGCCCCAGGTCAGGTCCTCTTTTACGACAACACCCAAAAACTTAAAACTGGCCACTTGCTCCACTTGGTCTCCACTGAACCAGCTATATGGAACAGCTTGCCTCCTTTCTCCTGTCTTTGTCAGCATTCCAAGTAATGCACCCAATGAAAGCAGGTAGCAGGTTCCTCAAAGAACAATTTATTGGATGCATCATATTGGCATAACTAGTGAAAACCAACTCTGAAAGCTCCCATGGTTTTCACCTAATTAAAAAGTGAATGTTTCCCCCTTTCCTCAAGTCACCAGTCACATAGTCCAATAGAAGTTTTGGCCAGTTGCTTGGTTGCTTCACCCCTCCTCTCCAAGTCACCTGTTGGAATGACCTTGGTTCTTACAGGAAAACCCTTTGTTTTGACTGCAAAACTCCAGTTAAGCATTTCCCATCTCCCTCCCATCTAGTGGCAACCCTGAAGCCACAAAGATGGCCTCAGCCAGGTTCACTTCAGGGCTGACAGTCTTCTTTGATGTCTTCTTTCTCTTGTCTCCTTCAATGTACAGGGAGATGTTTGTCCTCCTGAATATCCTTTATCTCAATGGCATTTCTATGATCAAACCAAGAAGAAGCATTCGGAGGTTCCAGCCACCTACCAACAGCTTCTGAATTCTGCGTAATGTGGAAAGAACATTAAGTATGAGTTAGCGGCTCAGGATACACTCTGTCAAGGGACTGTTCTTAGGGGCACACTTGTGCCCATGCCAACTTGCTGGGGTAGAGGATTCAGAACATGTCTGGCCCCTAATTGATTAGCTCTTAGTTCTACTTGTAATGGGAAAAAACACCCCTCATTCTTACTTGACGACTGCTACATGATTTCAGGCTTCAACATATAATAGTACAAGGCATCAATTCTTAATTTCCGGGAATGTTGCAAGATGCCATAATAGTCCTTGCCAGCAGTGCTCTGTTTAAATGAATTTTTAATTGAATCATTAATCATAGGAATTAGTTGACTACACTGGGCAGTTCTGTCAAAGAACTACCAGCTAACCAGCTAGCCATAAGTCTTGACTGGAAACAGAGTAGATATGCCATCTCTTTGGCACTAATTTGGCAGGTACTGTTCTTTATGCAGCTTCAAAGTTACATAATTAAATCCTTCTTGAGACAGATGGAAAAAAACAAACAAACCAAGAATTCCCAACTTGTGTTCTGGATATGAATGTACTTTCATGCATAGATGGTGACTGGGTAAATACTTCTCCTCCCCCCCCCCCCCCATTGCTGGGTTAGATGGTATGGAAAAAAAGCTTTCGATATCTAGCTGAAAGTGTATTTGATTATTATTTATTTTGTATTTAGGTCTAGCTTGTTATTCTGCTTGCATATCTATTCCTATCACTCACAATCTCGTTTTGTTCATATTAATATTTAATATTCTTTATACATTGTTCAACCTTAATGGTTGCCTAATTTCTGTTTTTCATCCACAGAGAAGCTATTAATTTATGAGCATATAGGGCAGTAAGTAATAATTTGCATGAATGCTTTGAGCAGATATGCTTCCATAGGCCTCCCATAGCATAAACTCTGGGTACTTGTGATACCATCTATTGGCCAAGCTTCAATGAATCTCACTTTACATGATGCAGCAGAGTAGGAGAGGAAGGGGTTTTTTTATTTAAAAAAAAGCCCATAAAAGGAGTTTAATCTACTAAATGAAAAATCAGCAGAGATCACATAAATTGGTTTGTTTGTAGTAAGGCTTTTGCAGCTATTTGTTTAATATTAAAGATGATATTCAAAGTGATTCCAAAGGCTTGTATGTCACTCAGTTTTTCCCAAGTTTTGCTATTTTTATTCTGGTCATATATGGGAACTCAGGATCATTATCTCTTGGATGAATGGAATGCCAGGATAAAACCAATACAAATATTCCTGAAAACAAAGGGCAAGATTTTTCATAAGACAGTTGACCGTGTTTGAATCTGAGTGTGCATCTTAGAAATGTGCCATTATAATGGGATTTCTCTTCTTAATACAAATCCATTTTTCCTTCTCTTCCACCCCAGAAATGAATGCAATGTTTCTGTTTCAAATCTGGACCTGAAAATTAGAATAGTTTTGTTGTTGTTGTTGAAATAAATAAATACTGTAAAGTGAAAAAACAGCTTTTTAAAAAATGTTACGGTTATGTAAATATTGTCACCATTGGTAATAGGTAAAGGTTCCCCTCATACATATGTGCTAGTAGTTCCCAACTCTAGGGGATGGTGCTCATTTCCGTTTCAAAGCCAAAGAGCCAGCGCTGTCCGAAGATGTCTCCGTGGTGATGTGGCCGGCATGACTAAATGTCAAAGCCGCAAGGAACACTGTTACCTTCTCACCAAAGATGGTTCCTATTTTTCCATTTGCATTTTTACATGCTTTCGAACTGCTAGGTTGGCAGAAGCTGGGACAAGTAATGGGAGCTCACTTCATTACCCGGCACTAGGGATTCGAACCACCAAACTGCCGACCTTTCTGATCTACAAGCTCAGCGTCTTAGCCACTGAGTCACCGCATCCCCATATCATTGGTAATAAACATCCTTTTATTATCACTCCTTGGATGACTAGTACCTCATCAATCATTATTAGACTGATGGGATAACGGTCACCTTCACCATCAATTGGATTTCCTTATTCTTGGAAGTGTTTGGTAATTATTTGGTAATTATTCCTATTTTTTTTAACATTAGATCCTCTCTTGCTATGTAGCATATTGGACAGCAAGAGATTTCCAGATCTCTTGGCTGAGTACTTCAGCATCCTCCTATGTGGTGTTTGGAGTTTTTAAGTCTTCCATTAATATTCTTCACCATGTATTTTGGGGGTGTCCTCTTGGTCATTTGGCATCATTGTCATCTTGGGGATTTGATTGTTCTCCATAAAGACAATATGACTTGCAAGTTGGAGTCTTCTGCGTACAACAATGTTATGTAGTTTGTAGGAGAAACTCTATTGGAGCACTAAAACATATGAAGAACAATTGTAAGAATTAGGTATGTCTACTTAGATGAAAAGAAGGATTTAGGATGAAATGATAGCAGTATTCCAATATCTAAGGGGCTGCTATAGAGAAGAAGTGGTCAACCTATTCTCCAGAGCACCTGAAGGCAGGACAAGAGGCAATGGATGGAAACTAATCAAGGAGAGAAACAATTTAGAACAAAGGAGAAATTTCCTGACAGTGAGAACCATAAACCAGTGGATGGCTCGCCTTCAGAAATTGGGGGTGCTCCATCACTTGAGGCTTTTAAAAAGAGAATGGACAGCCATTTGTCTGAAATGTTATAGGGTTTCTGCTTGAGCAGATGCTTGGATTCCAAGGTCCCTTCCTTCTCTTATTTTGCTACTATTACATCCAACCTAGAACTAAGGAGAAATTTCCTAAATGAGAGAACTATTAATTAGTGGAATGGCTGGCCTCCAAAAGTTATGGGTGGAGGTTTTCAAGAAGAGACTGGACAGCCATTTGTCTGGAATGGCATTGGGTCCCCTGCTTGAGCTGAGAATTGGACTAGAGACCTCCAAAGTATCTTCTATAGTCTATAGTCTATGTATATTGTGGATTGAGACCATCATTCATTGTGGGAAAATGTTTTATACCAGGGGTGTCAAATGCAATTTCATTGAGGGCGTGTGTGTTTGGGTGGCCACGGTGGGCATGGCCAGCTCAATGTCACTTGTGTTGGAGGCACCGGTGGTGGCCCAAGCACTCTGCCAGAGAAAACAGGCTCCCGAGCTGCATTTTTTGGCTGCAATTGCTTCCTGAATCCCCTACCAGCAAAAATGGAGCTCGGGAGGGCGTGTGACCCTTGCAAGCTCCGTGTTGGGCTGCAACAGCCTCCTGTAACCCCCTGCCAGCAACAACAGAGCTGGGGAGGGCTGCATGTGGCCGTCCTGAGCTCTGTTTTTGCTGGCAGAGGGTCTGTGGGCCAGTCCTTTGTTGTTTCCAGGTCAGCCCCATGGGCCAGATCTAAGCACCCTTGAGTTTGACACCCCTGTTTTATACTCTGCTTGAAAGCATGGGGTTCTACGCAGAATGGTAAAGAGGCAGGCAAAGAAAAAACACACACCAAGTGAGCATTATCTCTATACTTGTTTTCTATTCAATTTCCATGCTTGAAGAACTAAAACTCTAATATTAAAGTTCTAAATTAAACTGTGTATATCAGTAGGCTAATAGAACTCTCTAGCATGTATAATAAAGTGTCATATTGCTTCTCCAACTAATCATTAATGAATTAATGAAAGGGGCTTTTCTCTCTCTTTTTGTATGCTGTAATGTAATGAGATAGACAGCATTTAGGCTTTTTAAAGATTTAGGGACTCTATTATTGAAAAATAATTATTACTCTACAACGGTAATTAAATGTAATATGAATGAAACTGACATATTTTCTTATCCATAATAAACATTAGCAATGTCAACATTCTTTATTGTTACTCTATGACATCTAACAGGGAACGGGGAGGGCTCTTACTAAGTAAACCCTAGATTAAAAAATAAATCAACAGGTAGCTCTCTGGAATAAGCTAAAGATGGTGTTGAAATAATTATGTCAGCTAAAATTATCCTTTTGTTTTTAGGATCACTTTATGTTTGGATAACGTTCCCCCAGGATTACTGAGATTTTCATATACTACAGAACATAATCTTGATTCAATCCAAAAATATGTCAGATTCATGAAGCTCACTGTTTCTAAATCCTAAACTTTTTTAAAAAAAATGAAAATGGGATTACTACTAGAGTAGGAATCTAGGGAGTCATTTGCTTCTGTTTATTGCTGTCAGTTTCTGAATTTTGTGGCTAACTGATGAATTATATTTTCAGAAATGGTCCGAAAACAATAGGTAAAGCACATATGTGCTAGTCATTCCCAACTATAAGGGCGATGCTCATCTCTGTTTCAAAGCCGAGCAGCCAGCACTGTCCGAAGATGTCTCCGTGGTAATGTGGCTGGCAAGACTAAATGCCGAAGGCACACAGAATGCTATTACCTTCCCACCAAAGGTGGTTCCTATTTTTTTTACATGCTTTTGAACTGCTAGGATTGCAGAAGCTGGGACAAGTAACGGGAGCTCACTCCGTTATGTGGTGCTAGGGATTCGAACCACTGAATTGCCGACTTTTCTGATCAACAAGCTCAGAGTTTTAGCCATTGAGCCACAGCATCCCTGAAAACAATAGCACTATGCAGAAGGGGAAAACATCTCGATTAAAATTCCTCTATCTAAGAAGGTACCACTGAAGCAATGTTGTCCTCCAGGACTCAGGTCTTCTGAGGGTTACATTTTTAGCTGGAGTTGAAATGCCTCTCCTGAATGGTTTTCCTTCAGATAATTCTCATGTCATTTTGGGAATCATCTTCTCACTGGATAGATAACAGCTTCAAGACAACATGGCCCACCAGAAAATTGTGAAATTTATATTAGAATCTCAAGATACATAGTTCAAACTATATGTGCTTCTTTTTCTTCCTGAATTATATGGTAACTTCTTGATCTTCAGAGCGGGCAAAAGAAAGATAATGTTCAGTTAGGAAAAGGTTATGGTGAAAATAGATAATAAGAAGAAACAAGTTTAGTATCTGGTTGTATCTACGGAAGCCATGAGCCAATTCCATGGGCATCATCCAGAACATTCTCATGCTATAGTTGAGGCGTGTCAAACTCACATCAGTATCATGTGATGCATCAGGATTTCCCCATCCCCCTTTTGCTGAACCAGGTGTGGGCGTGGCTAGTGTATGATGCATCTGGCCCATGGGCCAGGAATTTGATAGCCCTGCTATACTTCAACTAATCTCCTTTGATTTCAACAGGACAATAGGTATGAGAAAGAAGCTCTTTTTAGAATAAGAGAGAAGATCTCCTACCAGAGGTCCTCCAGCAGCCAGAATGATGACATTTTCAAGAAGTTGTTGCTTGAAGTAAGATGGCATTCCAGCAATGGAGGCATTTCCCAGAAGGCTCAATCTATCCAATAGAGGTATGCACAGATCACAAGAACTTGGAAAGCCTGCAAAAAGCCCACTTCTTCACACCTCAGCAGAATCAGGTGGCCATAATTTTTATCCTGTTACAAGTTGTATATCACCAATATTCATGGCTCATGGAATTCACTTTATTCATTTATTACATTCATATGGTGCCCATCTCACTCTGCAAAGCAACACTTACCAAAATTACCATATGTGCCATCACTTGAATATGAACGTCAATGTTCATCTCTTTCTATCAGAATGCTTCAGCCAAGCAACTTTGTCCCTTACCAAGAATTCAAGTCTCCCGAAAAGTTGGGGGTAAGAAGACAGACCATTGATCTGTTAGTGCAAGCATTCCCCCATAGCCATTTTTCCCTTTCAAAATTATAGGGTTATAATTTTGCCCCCCAAAACCCTTGCATCTTCATAAGAGCTCTTCTTAGAATACGGCTATCAGATTTGGAGTGCAAAATCCAGGCACCTCTAGATAGCAGTAAGAGTGGAGAACACTAACCCTTTGCTGACATCTTGGTGTTGTCCAGATATGGAAGCCTTGCTCTAGGGAAGGAAGGGTGCTCCATCTACCATAGCAACTCCACTGTGCTGTACAGTAGAAGCCATTTTACGGCAGTACAATAGAAGCCATTTGAAGGCACAACAAGCTATATAGTAACAGAACACACACCCTGAGGGGGGTTAGGGGTCTTACCCCCCACAGTATTTGTCTCCAGAGAGTAAGTCTTCTGTGTACCAAGTTTGGTTGAAATTGCTTGAGGCGTTCCAGAGTTATGCTGGAACACACACACACACACACACACACACACATACAGGGGGTGGGAGAGAGAGAGAGAGTGAGAGAGAGAGAAGATTAATCCAGGATTTTCCAAATTCTACATAGATTTGGCTCGGCCTAACCATGATTGCATCTGAATACATGTTTGCAATACATGGATAACACAAAAAACAGTGTGGATTTCCCAATCCTCCAGTTGCTCATCTCTGCTGTAGGTGACACCCAACAAGTCAGGGAGAAAGTAAAACTAGAATTATTTTCCTTGCCAGCTAATTTCACATAGACAAGGAGTTGTTTTTGTAGTTCTGATCCTGTACTTGCTGTCTCAAGTGCTCCAGTCCATTAAGAGACTTATCAGACAAAGCTGTGCTGTTCATTTAACTGGCTCTCATCTTGTGCAACACACAAATGCGGGTTGCATTAATACATTATCCTAACTAAAGTAAAGGAACAAAGATTCATAATAGGCAGTTTCAGGTGACGAAATGCTTGATGCAAGCCTTGAAAAGGATTATCCAGTGTTGCTGTAGGGAAAGATTTCCCAAGGAGCTTTGCCATTTAATTAATTTTCTATATTCCATCTCCATAATACAGCCTTAGGTCCATTTTAAAGGAACTCTGAGCAGCAGCCAAGAGAAGCATTTTCTATCTTGTCTCTCCCAACTGTACTACTCATTTCTAAAGCCAAATGACCTTGACAATTTCCAAATGCCGTTTAATGCTCCAGCCTCTGCACTACTCCAATTTTTTTTTTTTTTAAGGAAACAGTTTGCTTTTTAAGGTCATTTGTCAGACATCAATATAAAAACGCAAAATTCAACCAGTTTGATAAGCACAACTCCCCAGATTTATAAGATTATCCTTTTTCTCAATAGTTTAAATCATAAATTCTGGGTTTTCAATCATTTTTGTTACCAAGGCTGAAAACGTCCTTCTGTTCATTAATTTTAACTATCTCTTGCATGTACACAGCTGCATCCATTGACTTCATCCTCCATCGCTGATAACATTGTGCAGCTGAAATAAAAAGCGGTTAGTGAAATTATTTCATCTGGCTTTATGCTGACACTTGCCTTTAAAATCTTAAATGGTTTCAGGCCCAGCTCTTACAGAAGAGGGTATTCTCATGCCAGTCAGACCGTGCTTACCCTCATTGTGAGTCTTTATATCTTCATTGTGCCCTTTCACAATTAGACGGGATAATCTCTTATATGTAACTGAGATGTTCCGATAAATTTGGAAGGTTTTGCAATTGTTGTCAATAAATAAAAACACAAAACATCTCACCATAAAAACTCAGAAGACTCGTCTGCTAATTGTACCAATTGATACAATTATTTTCTTCTAATACATTTCACTTTCTTCTGAGTCTTGCAGGCAAGAAAGAGTTTGGTTGCCTTTCAGAAAAACAGATTTCCAGATATTAGATTGTACCTTATAAAATAGTCCACAATATTCCTCAATAGAGGTGAGTTTGGTGAGTGGGAATAAAATTGAAGAGCCTTCATTATGTTTTACTAGCCGTTCCCGGCCATGCATTGCTGTGTCCCAGTCTGGTTAAATGGCCAACCAATCTGTGTGTAGATCTACACCTGCACACACAAACACATACACACAACCATCGTATAACCCCCAACCAACCTACCTACTGTATTTCTCCCAGTCCCTCTCTATCCCTCTACCTACCTACCTACCTACCTACCTACCTACTGTATTTCTCCTTCTCTATCCACCTACCTACCTACCTACCTACCTACCGTATTTCTCCCTCAGAGTATTTTATGTCATAAAGGACAACATAATTCCTGTGGCCCACTGCTCTCTCTGTATCCATCTGCCTACTTTTTTACAATTTTTTACATTTCTGTTGCGTGTACCTGGCACAGGTGTGACATCTACACAATCTATATATCATTGGTGCTGTATTTCAAAGGAACATTGTGTGAAAATTTGGAAGCGATCAGTGCAGGAGATTAGCGGTTTTGAACAAACTTTTGTTACACTTTTATTTATTTACCACATTTATCTGGTATCATATTTGAAATTTTGTTCTGTTAGATCTTTTATGCTCTCAAGCTTGTACTTTTCTGAGAAGAATGATTTGCGCTGATTTGAATTGCTGCTCTTTTCACATTTATATTATTTAATTAATGTCTATGTTTTTATTACACACTGTTTGTATTTTCAGTCACTCTGAATTATCTATATATTGCAAGGTGGCATATAATTTATGGCTTCATTGTAGACAACTGATCAAATAATCCCACAACTCCCCCCCCCCCCATTGGTATTAAGTTGTCTTCAGTGCCATCCCATTTGGTTGAATTGGCAAGGATACTCCATTCAATATGCAACTCCTGTTTCATTGAGTCTCCCATGTGACTCACCTAAGGCGAACGTTGCACTGATGAAAGCAGCAAGTGACACAGAAGACTAATAACAGGAAGCTAGGCTTAGTTTCAAATGTCTGGAGTAAATGTGAAATATATGATAAAATTCTAGAATTGAGCAAGTGAAGAGAACTAACGAGTTTGGCAAGGGACATTTATGGGATGTTTAAAGGTAAAAGTAAAGGTTCCCCTTGCACATTGTGCTAGTCATTCCCGACTCTAGGGAGCAGTGCTCATATCCGTTCCAGAGACAAAGAGCCAGCGCTATCCAAAGACGTCTCCGTGGTCATGTGGCCAGCATGACTAAAAGCTGAAGGGGCACGGAACACTGTTAGCTTCCCACCAAAGGTGGTTCCTATTTTTTACTTTGCATTTTTACATGCTTTTGAACTGCTAGGTTAGCAGAAGCTTGGACAAGTAACTGGAGCTCATTCAGTTATACGGTGCTAGGGATTTGAACCACCAAACTGCTGACCCTTCTGATCGACAAATTCCATGTCTTAGCCACTGAGCCACTGAGCCCTTATGTTTATGATAGTCCTTAACAAACTGTCCCTCTAAGACCAGAGTTTGCCCTTGACCAGGGGTGGGATTCAGCTGGTTTGGACCGGTTTGGGCAAACAGGTAGTTCTGATGATCAATTGGACCTGCCCACCTGCCCCTGCTCTATCCTGTCCTACATTTCCTTTGTTTGAAGCCGATTGAAGCCGATTGGCGCAGCAGAGCAGATTGCCACGTCTCATCTATTTTACTCACCGGGGCTGCAGGAAAAGGTAAGATTTAGTGCTGATTTCAAATGCAATGTGCGCACACAGAGCGAACCGGTTGTTACATCTGTTGAATCCCACCGCAGAAAAAAATCTAGTGAGGACAAAAAGTTCATGTCACATATTTTTTTAAGGTCTGGGAATCACTCAAGTGTTTTGAAATGAAGACTTATTTATTTGGAATATTTGCACCCTCGTTCTCAAAAGACCCCCAGTTTGATTGCAATAAATGAAACATTCTAATGGAACAGTTGGGGAAAGTATCATTTAAAAAATAATAATCACAGAATAAATTGTATCTCTCCAGTCATTTTTCCTTTCCATGATTCATCTGCTATCTTTATTGGCCATGTGAATGTTTCAATAGAAATTTGACCAGGTAATTTCACCTAGATAACCTCGCCTGACCTTGAAAAAGCTGAAGAGGGTTGAATTCTTTAGAGCATAAATAGGAAAATCAGAAGAGCTATATGACTGTATGTGAGACTGGGAAATTAAATGGGGGGGAAATCATAAGGAGACAATGGTAAACTATTTTAGTATCATTGCCAAGGGAATAACTAGAGCTGTCACTGGAGTCACTAAAAATCCAGCATGACTTAAGGGAACCGTTATCATTTCCTTTATTGAAGAGAGAATTTCAGATGATGGACAAAGCTTCATTTTATCTACCCATATTAACAGAGAGTTATGTCAGTAAAGATTGCAACTCAGAACCCAAACTATATAATGTGGGCCTAAGACTTCAGATGAAACTCTCCTACTTTCTAGTAGACAATCTGGACCATTTTAAAATTTATTATAGGCAGTCCTTGACTTACGACCACAATTGAGCCCAAAATGTCTGTTGTTAAGGGATACATTTGTTAAATGAATTTTGACCTATTTCTTGCCACAGTTGTTAAGTGAATCACTGCAGTTGTTAAATTACAAACATGGTTGTTAAGTGACTCTGACTTCCCCCATTGTCTTTGCTTGTCAGAAGATCTCAATAGATGATCACATGACCGCAGGATGCTGCAATGGTCATAAATATGAGTCAGTTGCCGGGTATCCAAATTTTGATTGCATAGGTAACCATGGGGACATTACAATGGTCATAAGTGTGAAAAACAGTCATAAGCAGGGTGCATAAAAATCAATTATTATTTTTTTTAAAAAATCAAAAAAATCGGATTTTTAAATTTTAAATAAATCAAATATTTTTTGATTTAAATCGGATTTTTTTTATATAAAATGCTTTTTGAGGAAAATATATTACCATCCAAAGATTATTCCATCATGAAATAAAGATTAGTTTTTTAATTATGTAGAATAAGGCTGTATATGTTTATTTTTTTTGGTAAATAAATTCCATTAATCCATTCACAATGTCATGCTCTTTAGAGGTTTTTGTAAGATTATAGGGCAGTTTCTCTGCCTACAAGATATTATCACAGATGCTTGGTTTACTTTTGCAGTTCTCAAAACTGAATTTGACTCAGCAGGGATCTGCACAAGAAGAAATTGAAACTAAGTGTGAGGAGGAAGGGGCAAGCAGACAAGCAGTACTACAAAATGAAAGTCTAAGTTTCTTAAAATATATATATATATATATTGTTTAGCCAAATTAGTTAACAAACATGGATGTTTGTTTAAGCAAATAGCATATGCTATAATGTTATTGTTTCAGTTGAATAAATCTATTTAAATTGTTATTATTAAGGTAATGATTATTTTTCTCCTTCCTAAGTACAACAGAAAAGTTGTCAAATATGAATGATTAGCCTATTAAACTGGGGATAAAAAACTAATATGAAAAGTTGTTATTATAAAAATCTTCATCTACTTGCATATTATAAGTTATACCAGAAAGAATTAGTCTTTATGTAGAAAACTATGATTTAAATCAAGCTTTTTTACTACTGATTTAAATCATGATTTAAATCGTAATTTAAATCAACTTGATTTAAATCAAATGCACCCTGGTCATAAGTCACTTTTTTCAGTGCCTTTGTAACTTTGAATGGTCACTAAATGAACTGTTATAAGTCAAGAACAACCTGTACATCATACATACATACTTGCATGCATGCATACATACCTCTATATATGTGTGTATACTGTTTTCCCCCCAACAAAATATCACAAGATAGTATACAAGGATCAAGTGTGGGCTATTTTACATGTTAGACAGTTATCCAGAATGCGGCCACATGGGTTATCATGAGGGTACCTAGGTGCTCCCATGTTACACCCATTTTAGGCGGCCTGCAGTGGTTGCCAGTTGTTTTCCGGGTGCGATTCAAGGTATTAATTATGACCTTCAAAGCACTCCATGGCTTAGTTATCTGCGGGATCGGATCCTGCCCCATACATCCCTGCGGCCGATTCGCTCCCACAGAGAGGGACTTCTCCGGGTGCCGTCCACTAGGCTATGCCAGCGGGTGATGCCCAGGGGAAGGGCCTTCTCTGTGGCGGGCCCAGCCCTCTGGAACGACCTTCCCCCCGAAATTAGAACAACTACGGACCTCCGCTCCTTCCGTCAAAAATTGAAAACACATTTCTTCTGCTTGGCTGGCCTAGGTTAGTCTTCCGTCTTTAGTTGAGTTTTAGGGGATTGTAGCGTAATTTTAATAGGGGATTTTAGCGCAGGGATAATTTTGTTTAATTCTTATTTTATCTATTTACCTATTTATGTATTTTATATTAGTATTTTTAATTTCCCTGTGCACCGCTCCGAGTCCCTTTGGGGAGAGGAGGCGGCTTATAAATAAAATATTATTATTATTATTATTAGGCCCAGGTTACTTGCGAGACCACCTACTGCCATCGGTAGCCTCCCATCGTCCAGTACGATCCCACAGAGTTGGCCTCCTCAGGGTGCCGTCAGCCAGACAGTGTTGGCTGGCGACCCCCAGGGGGAGAGCCTTCTCTGTGGGAGCGCCTTCCCTTTGGAATGAGCTACCCCCGGAGCTTCGCATAATTCCCGACCTCCCTTCCTTCCGGCGCGCCCTAAAAAGCTGGCTTTTCCAGCAAGCCGGCCTGGCCTGAGTAAAAAAAACTATTAATTTTAATTGTTAATTGTTAATTTAATTTTACATTTAAGTGTAAATTGTCAATTGGTTATTGGATTTACTATTTAATCTTTTTTTTTTAACTCTTGTAATATGTGTTTTTATGTTGTGCACCACCCTGAGTCCTTTGGGAGAAGGGCGGCATATAAATCCAATAAATCCTAAATCCTAATCAGATTAACCTCTAAACCACAAGCTCTCCTCCCTTATCAGCTGAGCCAGGGGAATGATTAGGTGTTTTGTCAAAGCACCTGGTATGCCCAATTATATAATATTAATTATACACCTGATATAGAATTTTATTACAGAGCAACATAGAAAATGATAGGAGACTCTACAAAAGCAGCATGGTAGAGGAGTTCAGAATTAACCTTGCAAAAGCAATGCAAGAGTGGTGGTATAAACATCAGCTTAGGTCTGAAAGACAGAAGGAGCTTAGAAGCAAACTCAAGATGACCCCACTTTGATTCCCTCTGGTAGAAGAGAGGGAAAGAAAAACTCTGCCAACCTTCCAAGTGTCTGTTATTATATCCTGCAGCAATGAATAAAAGCTCAGGAAGCCCTCACAGATCAGGTTTAACACAAACAAACACTGACAAACTTTATGCTACTTATCTTTGAAAAAAGACTAAAGTTAAACACCACCACACATTTTAAGAATGTTTTAAGTTCTTTCTGGCAGCACAAGTGAGAGTTGGCATGAACTCTGAAGAAAAAGATTCAACCGTGCCCATGGAGGGAAGTCAAGAGTTAGACAGCCCTAAAAACATTATATAATTTTAGGGTGACATACTATTCAGGGTGGGATTGAAAAATGTTAGCAACTGGTTCTCTGTCCGGTTGCTGGTTGGGCATGGCCATGATGGGCATGGCCTACTCAGCCTTCTGCAGCATGGGGTGTGTGGGTGGGTGTTTGCCCTTCTCAAGCTCCGAAGGCTTTTCCTGAGCCTCCAGGAGGGTGAAAACAGCTGGAAACAGGCACGTTTTCAGACTTCTGGTACTCCCTGTAGGCCCATTTTTCTTCCTCCCTAGGCTTGAGGCTTCCCCTAAGCTTCCAGGAGGGCAAAATCGGCCTCACCTATGCTCCAGCAGCCCTCCAAAGGCCAGAAACTTCCATGAAGCCCATTTTTCCCCCAGAGCTTCTGTGCGGGCTCTACACTTACCTGGCATGATGAACAGGTTGTGTGGAGACTCTTGGGGGGGAGGGGGGAGAGGGCAGGGCCAGCCAGTCCTTGCAACAAGCGGTTCGGTGAACCAGATGCAAAATTACCATCTGGTTTGCCAGAACCAGTGCAAATCGGCTGAATCCCACCGCTGATACTATTGCTGCCAGGAGGTCAATGGCTTAACCCAGAATAAACTAGCATGATAAGCTTATGACTTGTGTCACGTATCATAAAGTATTTAAATAACCTTTCTCCAAAAATTACAGGATAAACGAGAAAAGGAAAATAGCAACTTGTGTTTATAATGATTAATAAGATGGTCTAGTAATCTCTCCATGTAGTACTCTTGGTAGCAGCTCATACCCTACTTAAAGAGGTGTTTGTGTATGAGATATGCCTAATACTACCTCGTCAGCTCCCAAATGATTTATTTTTCAGGCTGCAAATTACATTAATGACATAATTAATAACTCAGATATTAAAAACTGAGTATGTCAGAGCAGTATGTCGTGTAATCAATGGTTACAAATCAGTTTGTCTCATATTTAATGATTGGCCGGGAGGGAGGCTGAATCTATAAAAACAGAAAAGACAATCAATGAGAAGTTTGCATATATTGTCTCTCTTATTTGCCGAGTTGGAAACTGAAGCTTCTTTATTGTTTAACTGTTAGAGATTGGAAATCAATTCTGGAATATAAACAGAGGAGGGAAATATATTAATGGTAAGAGGGAAAATCTTATCAAGTGATCACACTTTGGACTAAATGCTGAGCCTAGGAAATGTTTCCAGAAACAATCATTACCTACACAGAAAGGCTGAATGTGAACAATACTTTGAAAAATTAGTTTTTACAGGGAAGTGCTGTTTCTTCAAACTAGCTAGGAAGCTCCTGTAAATCAGCAAACTCTTTCGACAAGTCTAGTCCATTCTTCATCATCCTTTGGGACGAATAAGACATTATTCTCAACATGCAAACCTCCCAGTAAAGCTTACTAATGTCTTGACATCAGTCTTCTTAATTTCTACATCCCTACTTCCCCTCTTTCACAACTCTTGACAAGACTTGGAAATACAGATCATAAGGACCAGTGGTGGGTTTCTGCAGGCTCGCACCTACTCGCGAGAGCCGGTTCGTGAAATTTAGAGAACCGGTGAGAGGGGGTCCCACCGGCGTACCTGGAAGTAAATCTGGCCCGCCGCTGCCAGTGACCCAATGGGAAGGAAAGGAAAGGGAAGGAAGGAAGGAAGGAAAGAAAGAAAGAAAGAAAGAAAGAAAGAAAGAAAGAAAGAAAGAAAGAAAGAAAGAATTTATCATCACAATTGAGTCCAAAATTTTGGTTGCTAAGCAAGAGCGTTGTTAAATGAGTTTCACCACATTTTAAAAGGTGGCCACTCCCACCCTGTCACATGACTGCCAAGCCACGCCCACAAAATAGGCTACACCTACAGAGTTGGTTCTAAAAAATTTGAAACCCATCACTGATAAGGACCTTAAAAAGAATAATTCTGTTTATTTTACATGAAAGAAGAATGGGACTCTTTTCCCATTACTGTTAACTGTTTACAGGGGCTGTGAATATTGTTTTCAAAAATCAAACCAAATTTCATGTCATCAGGTCTGTGATGACAATAGTATTTCATAGAATGAGCATCGCCATCAGTATTATGCATCTGTTTGGAAGGCAAATGCTGACCTGAGAAGCATTGCCAGGCACCCAGAGTTCAGATCATGAATTTTTCCACTTTATTCTACTCTGCCCTGTTCAGTCTTTACTTGGAATATTGTACCCAGTACAACACAGTTCAAAAAGAATAGTGACAAATTGGAGTGCGTTGCAAGAAGGACTGCCAACTTGGTGAAAGGCCTCATACCAAGTCTATGAGGAATACTTAAGAACCTGGGTATCTTGCATCTGGGAGCACCAGAAGTCTGGTAAGACTTCTCCAATTTCCACCCTCGTAGGTGGAATCTATTTTATGGGACAGGCATACAAATTCTTGTGGTCAAATGTTTGTGAAGCCTTGCAGAACAATCATTAATCTCTATCTACACTCTCATTTTTAGTACACAGCAATGAGGAGAATATCATCCACACTTTGGTTGTATTACAAACATTGTTATTTTGTACTGATTAATTACTGTATCATGCAAAGATAAGATCCAATTTTTGCTCATTTACATGGTTCCTCTTTAAATTAAATTTGCTGGTCAGTGTGCCATTTGGTGTGAAGTACAAATAATAAGATACTTATTTAGATGTTTGTTATAGTTCCTGTGACCTACTTCTAATTAGTATAGAATTGCCAATTCTATCCAAATCAGCACAGTTGCAATTCTCCGTATATGGTTATTTAGAAATAAATCCTACAAGGCTTAATGGGAATTACCTCCAAGTAAATACCGTATAAAAATTTTAATTGCAATTTAGTCAATCTTATTTATTTCCCTCAAAATTACCACCAACTGACATATGAGCAACTAAATGTAATTTATGTGCAGTTTGCTAAGCAAAGCTTCCTTATTGTTTTGAGCAGTTTAATAGAAGGGATGGATATGGAAATATGTCATAAATTAAATTCATTTTGACACTAAGCAAGTCAACATTCACCATTGTTGGCTATATTTTAAAATGTAGGCATGTTTGAAAATTTGAAATCCAGATATCTATTTCCTCCACCCTACCCATCTGCAGTCCTCTCAAACTTCCACTCTATTATTTCCCAGGAATAATAATGGCGTACTTGCTTTCGCTATTATTTGCTTGCCTGGTATTCCAGATGTTATATATTTGCTTGCCATAAAGCTAACTGGGCAATAAAAAAAAACCACACACACACACATAACCTCGCCGTTGCCAAGACAATCTGTCTTACACGGGAAAAGACCCGAATATGCCAAGAGTGGGTTGATTGGCTGTGTAGTTGTATCATGATTGGTAGATTGGTGCTAATTGGTGCTATCTGTGTGTTCGTTGTTCTTTGGTATTGTAACGGCCTAGGTGGTGGGTGGGGCTCGTCTGTTGGCCAGTGCTGATTTCCAGATTTCTGGTGGGCAGGAGGTATCGTCACATTTGTTCATGTTGTGGGGGTGTTTATCTATTTCGATGCCTTCCCTGATTATTCTCTTGTGGAGCTGTTCAGTTTTGGAGATTAATTTGGTTCCTTCAAAATCAGTTTCATGTCCTGTAGCTTTAAAGTGGTGGTAGAGGGATGAAGTTGTAAGTTGTTTTCTTACTGCGTTCTTATGGTTCTGCGATGTGTGCATTTATTCTCCTATTAGTTTGTCCTATGTAAATTGCAGGGCAGATTTTGCATGGTATTTCGTAGACTGGTTTTCTTGCTGGATCTGGTCTTTGGGGTTTCTTAGGATGTTAGCTATTTTTTGGTCAGTGTTGAAAAAAGTATTGTGCTTTCTTTTAAAGCTGATTTTTTTTTACATTTCTTCTGTGAGGGCTGGTGTGTGTGACTTGCTGAAACAGCTTTTACATTTGTGAATGACACACTTTGTTATGATACATTCAATGGCCATCTTTTGCAAGGTGAGAAAAGCAGAACTAAATCAGAACGGAAAGGTCAGGCTTTAAAAAAAGAGAGAGAGAGAGAGAGAGAGGCAACCATATGCCGCCAGAGCCCAGGGCGGTTCAGGATCAGTTACACACTGAGGCCCTAATGATCTCCCCGCATCAAAAGGCCTTGGCATCGTTCCTGTACCTCAAAGGCTCCTGACCTAGAGGATAATATAAGCGTCCATACAATCTCCTCTCCCTTTTGTGCCTATTTTCAATGCGGAAAGGAAGCAGCAGTGACTTTGGTATTAAGTGTCATCTTGAACAATACCTGACCGCAATAATGCAACCTTATTTGTACAAAAGGGAGGAGGAAAATGGGGGGCTTGCTCTCATTTACTTGAATGGGGAGCTAATATATTTTCAATGAGATATGGGAGGGGGGGATGAATCTATTTTTTCCCTTCCTGTTTTGTGTTTTTTTTTACCCCCCCCCCCCTCTCTCCCTTGCATCTGTAGAGCGTGGGATCTTTTCAAAACACTTTGCAAATCAGTCCAATCCCCCTTCCTCATTTGTTGTATGAGCAGGTATTTACACCCAGCTTTATCTCCCTAAACCTCTTAATATAAAGAGTAAACTGGTCTGCCTGTGAGTGCATTGACTGTGTATTAAGAATGGCGGATTGTGTTCCAAAGGAGCCAGGCCTCTAATGTTATCACTCAGCAGGAATGGGAGCCATCAGAAGGCACATGGTGTGCCATGACGTAGCCCGTCTTAGACCACAAAAGCAGACTTTTCTCTGTGAATTAGACAAACCACACAAAAGGCAACAATAGCTAGCATAAACACTATTTAATACTATTCATGGGCTATTGAAGAGATGGGCGTTGACTAAGAAGCACAGCAAAGCTCGTACATTGTTGTTAGATGAAAGGATGCTTAATGAACAGGAAGCATCAATTGAACAGGCTGACAGTAACCGTATAACTGCAGGATTGTGGGACTGGCATTTACCCCATGGGCCTTTACAGTCAGAAAAATAAAGAGAAATTAAAGCATAAGGAATCCTTTTTTGTGGGCACTTAAAGCCCATGAAGCAGCACAAGGAAGTTTACAATTGTCTTTTCAAGATTTGTCCATGCTTTAGATTAATTATGAAAAGGGAACATTTGAGGAGGGGGTGAGAGTAAAAGGGGAGAGAAGGAACACTGGCAATAGGTTGTGTTCCACATAATAGCCATTTTATGGACAATGCTGCATCCCGATCTGGGCAAATCTCCGCTTTTATTTTTGTTTTTGTTGTGTGGTGTTTTTTTTTGGTTTTTTTTTTAAAGACCCTTTTTTTTACGTAGCTCAAATGAGGTTGAACTGAAACCCTGGCCTTTCAGATGCCTTCGTTGAAGCTGCGGTGGTGAAGTTGGGTGAAAGAAACCATGCAAAATCATTTCACAGAATTTCCAGCAGAAGCACAAAGAGGCAGGGGAAGATTTGGGTGTGATCTCCCATTACAATTTTATATCGACTTTTGCCCCCCCAGCCCCAAGTTCTGCAGTTATTTTAAAAAAAAGATACCGTATTTTTCAGAGTATAAGATGCACCTTTTTCCCTCAAAAAAGAGGCCAAAAATCTGGGTGCATCTTATGCACTGCATATAGCATTTTTGCCTCCTGAACCCTTGCTCCCTTCACCAAAATGGCCATGCATAGCCTTTAGGAGGCTTTCAGAGTGCTCCTGGGGGCTGGGGAGGGCAGAAATGAGCAAAATATTTTGCTCCCCCCAGCCCCCAAGAGCACTCTATAAGCCTCCTAAAGGCTATTCATACCCGTTTGTGGGGGGGGGGGGAACAGGCCTGTTTTCCTGAAAAGCGGGCCATTTTTGGGAGGTTTGCAGAGTGCAAACACTTAAAAAAAATTTTACCTCTTCAAAACCTTGGTGCGTCTTATACTCCGGTGCATCTTGTACTCTGAAAAATACGGTACCTAGATTTCCTTTGATTGTTCTAATGTGATGTTTAACAGTTAATTTCTTCCTGCATGTTGTGTCTTAGCATTACAATAACCAAAAGACGGACCAAAGCAGCTTTCATGTTAATTGATTTACAATCATATTTCTTCCTCTCTCTTATGTGGAAAGAGATGCTTGATGGACAATCTACTTCACAACGATCTTTGTGGCCCAGGTCCTTACATTGTTCCCCACCTTCCCTTCTTGTCTTTTCATCGAAAGGAGGATCCGGGAAAGCTCCCTTCCATTTGCCATTTGAAAGGGGAGATTAGGTTAGGCAGAATACCTGACTGGAAAGAAATACAATTCAAAATGATTTTGCTACGTTAGAAGAAAACACTTTTAAAAAGTACTGAAATTCAACAGAAATAAATACAATGTTATTCACTTAGGAAATTGAAATCAAATACAATTGTTGGATGTGAGCAGGGGTGGGCTGCTAAGGGTTCGCCCGGGTTCATGAGAATCCATAGCTAACATTATGGCCGGTTTGGAGAACCTCCAAATCCCACCACTGGCTGGCCCTGCCCCACCCACCCCTCCCATTCCAGGGGTCTCCACACGACCTCTTTTGGATGCAAGGTAAGTGCAGGGCCCCCACGGAGGCACAGGGAGAGGGGAAAATGGGCCGCCTGGAACTCCAAAGGGCCTCTGAAGTCCAGGGAAAGGGGAAAATGCCTCCCCACATGGTGCAGGAAGCTGATTAGGCCACGCCCACCATCGCCACACCCAGCCAGCAACCAGCCAGAGAAACTGTTGCTGAAATGTTTGAAGCCCACCCCTGAATGCAAGCTACCTGGCTTAGTTAAAGCATATGAGGAAAAATACTGAATTATTCGATGAATGTGAAACTCAATCAATGCAGTGCAGGGGTGGGTTTCAAATTTTTTAGAACCTACTCTGTAGGTGCGGTCTATTTTGTGGGTGTGGCTTGGCAGTCATGTGACAGGGTGGGAGTTTAACAACGCTCTTGCTTAGCAACCAAAATTTTGGACTCAATTGTGATGATAAATTCTTTCTTTCTTTCTTTCTTTCTTTCCTTCCTTCCTTCCTTCCTTCCTTCCTTCCTTCCTTCCTTCCTTTCCTTTCCTTTCCTTCCCATTGGGTCACTGGCAGCAGCGGGCCAGATTTACTTCCAGGTACACCGGTGGAACCCCCTCTCACCGGTTCTCTAAATTTCACCAACCGGCTCTCGCGAGTAGGTGCGAACCTGCAGAAACCCACCACTGATGCAGTGTGATTGTGCAGCTAAATGTTGCCGTGATTCTAAAAATGCTGCTTTTAGTCTGGTTTGCAAATATTGGCAAGCAATAGTTCTCTCTACTTTGAACCAACCTTACCTCAAATACTGTGACAAATGTTGAGTGCCTCAGTTAAAGGAAGAGTCAAATTAAAATGGATTCAGAGAAAAATAGCAAGGATAATCACGGGGGGGGGGGGTAGGTGTCAGTAACTAAGTGGTAGAACAAAAGAGTAAATGAATTTGGAATGTTTAACCTTGAATGCAGAAGGCTAAGGAAGAATATATCACAGTTATGCATTAGTGAAATGTGGTAAAGATTTCACACAGAAGAATATTTATTTATTTAAGAAAATGTATATGGCTTTCCAGCTCACTGACAGCAACCCTGGGCAGCTTACAATGATAAAATCCAATACAAAAATCAACACCCTTTTGATAGGCCCCATATCGGTCTGGGGATCCCCAGGCCATTGGCAGAACCATGTCTTCATGGCCTTGTGAAAGGGTTCAAAGTAAGGGCAAATCTTAGCTCTGCAGGGATGATGGCATGGAAGCTGCTGAAGAAAAAGTAGACATGCAAGTATGTGAATAGCAATACCACTTAGACTTATATACTACTTCACAGTTCTTTACAGCCCTCTCTAAGCGGTTTACAGAGTCAGCATATTGTTCCCAACAATCTGGGTCCTCATTTTACCAACCTCAGAAGGATGGAAGGCTGAGTCAACCTTGAGTCGGTCAGCATCGAACTGCTGGCAGTGGGCAGAATTAGCCTGCAATACTACATTCTAACCATTGAGCCACCCCAGCTCTTATATCTGCTAAGTATGCAGGTTTGCCAATCTATTTACTTGAGTAAGTTTTACTGGTGTCCACGAGGATCACTTGCAGATAATTATGAATCAGGCTGTGGCTTCAGTGGTGGTTATAGCAAAGATTTAACAGAAAAACTTAATACAAGTAAAAGGACACCCCCACTGTGGCATCAGTACAGGATAAGACAATTAAGCCTCGCCATCCAGTGGTTCTGTGAAGGCACCTAATGGATAAACTATGGCTGTTGCTCCTTCGGAGCTTGGATGCCAACACTGTTCCTTGTTGGTAAAGAGGCAACAATGAATGACCTGAGCCAATTCGATAATAATTGCTCTAGCTCTACCATTTACCAACCAGGGAAGGTGCTTAGTAACTCCTAAGAAAAAAGCCACAAAATGGACTGATGCATGCAGTCATATAGATGGTGTACAGCCTGAAAGGAGGAGTGGAGGGCAGAGGAGAGAAAGAGAAGAATTCTGAAAAGCGCCAACCAAGGATGCATGACAATGGAGATCAAATATAAAGAGCCTAATTGGTATAGCAGTGAGATCCAATGCCACAAATAGCCATTCATAATCATATGCAATTAACATATCAATAGTTCCTTTTTAGAATTACAGTCCATAAGCTAACTAAGCTTCATTGTAAAGAAGCTTGGCAAGACAGAGTTATTAATTAAAATCCTTTTGAAAATCTGGTGTTGCACTCATTCATATCCTTTTCGGCCTTTTTTTTCCAGCCTGGACTCCAAAACTCAGGGTATGCTAAGCAGGGGGATGGGGAGAATGGAGACAAGAGCAGGTCATTTTAACCACAATTTTTTTTAAACAACCATTAAAAGTGGAACAAAACATTTATTTATTTTATTTTCTACTAAAATGTTAACGACTGGTAGAAGTCATTCAATATAGATCCTTTTTAAAAAAAATGTTTTTATTTTGTTTATGCAAAACCTAACATCTTTGCAACACATTACACTTCTTTTACATATCTGTTGTGATTCTTTTATCTGTACATATAAATCTTGTGTGTGTGTGTGTACATATATATATTTGTGTTGGGGTTTTGAGCTGATAAATAAATAAATAAGGGAGACTAGGATAGATCTATCTCAAGCTTTTTAGCTCTCATCAGCTAGCCATACCCTTACTGGGATTTGAACCGGGGTTGTATTACATGTTAGGCAGACACAAGCATATATATATATATATTTGTCTATGTAGGTCTTTGGTTGTTCGGGTTTTCTCCCATGTAGAATTGGAAGTATCTTCACGATGTTTCGATGAAGTCTCATTCATCATCTTCAGGCTGGTGCTTTCGGTGGGCCTTCGCCAGTGCTGCCGCATTTGTCTATATATACATACATACACACACACACACACACACACATACATATATTTATATTATTTCATACGTCTTTTTTCTCCATTCTCTGTGTATCAACATTTGTACACATTTGACTCATTTTATATCCATTTCCTATTATTTATTTGCTACAGTCTATTTTGTAATTCTACTTTTTATTCGTTTTCCGGTTTTGTAGTTATTTTTTTAATTTCTTGATCTTTCTTCTTTTCTTTTCTTTTTGCTTTCCTACTTTTTTCCTCTTTCCTCTAGCCAATTATACCATAAATCCCATACTGAGTAATATTCAGATTCTTCTTTATCTTTTAATTCTTTCATGATCAATATCGATCCCATTAAACCCAGCCTGCTTTCAGACTGAACTACTTATCTAAAGCAGAGGTCCCCAACTCCCAGTCTGTGGACCACCACCAGTCCGCAGCATGCCAGAAACCGGGCCGCACAAACAAGTGAAGTCCCATCCGTGGGATGCAGGCAGCATACTAAACCACGCGCCCTCCTGTCTGCGGAAAAACCTATCTCCATGGAATCGGTCCCTGAAGCCCAGAAGGTTGGGGGCCACTGATCTAAAGTATCAAGAGTGAAAAAATGTAAGATAAAATAAAATTCAGAAAAGAAAAAAGTGGAATTCAAGAGAGAATTAAGGAAGAAGGTTATTTTTGATCCCCCTGTGGCTAAAGGTCCTCTAGGGTACTTTCCAAGCAAGCTATTAACAGATAACAAATTAACAAGATTGGAAGGGATCTGGTAGATTATTTAGTCCAACAGCCCCCACCCTGCCCAAGCAGGAGATCCTACACCATTTCTGACAGATGGCAGTGCAGTCTCTTCTTGAAAGCTTCCAGTGATGAAGCTCCCACAACTTCTGAAGTCAAGCTATTCCATTGTTTGATTGATCTCTCTGTCAGAAAATTTCTTCTTATTCCCAGGTTGAATCTCTCCTTGTTCAGTTTCCATCCATTATTCCTTGTCTGGCCTTCAGGTGCTTTGGAAAATAGCGTGACCCCCTTCTCTCTGTGGTAGTATGGTCTAACTCAGTAGATTTCTAGATATGTTCGCTCCAGAGAAGTTTCTGCCTAAGAAAGACAGAGGCTGGTCAGGAAAGGAACTCTGAAAAGTCACATCATGCATTTTCAAATCCCAAAACTTCTAAACTGTCATTGAAAGGAATCTTATGTAAACTAGTCTTTATATAACCTTGACCTTATAAGGCCATGGGTCTCTAGTATACGTTAGCGAGCTATATTAAGCTCCTGGCAATTATATGGCCAAATGCACACCATCTTAATCTCTGTCCAATGATAACTTGTAATTTCTCCCAAGGACACTTCTATTTTTTTTTTTAAAAACCCACCAATCTTATCTATTGTCTCCTTTCCTCAAACTTGCCATGCAGAGTTATTTTTAATAGTCTATCAAATATTTGCACCACACATCCAAATACCTGAACGGCTGATCAAAGGAGCAGTTTCATAAAGGCCTGAATGAGTCTTCTTGCAATTGGCTGTACAAGTCAAGTTTTTGGGCAGCTGAATCGGAGCATAAAATATGTTTTCCCAAGCACAAATCTCACCAGGGCTTCTTAGCAAGATTTATTGTAACAAAAGGGGCAGAATTGCAAAAATTTCAGCAGTTGAATTATTTGCCCATTAAAATTAATTTATTTCCTAAAATGTTAAAGAGAGCACTTTGAGCCTTTAAAATGGCTATTCTGTGAACTGGTGAGCCCAGAGGTTGTATTCAGCCGGTTCAGACTGGTTCAGGTTTGGGTTAGCTCCGACGATCAGTTGGCCTTGCCCACCTGCCCTATCCTGTCCTTCATTTCCTGCTTTCTAGCTCATCTCAATCGCGCAGCACAGCTGATTTCCCCCCACCTCCAGAGGTGGTATTCAGTAGGTTCTGACCAGTTCTGGAGAACTAGTAGCAGAAATTTTGAGTAGTTTGGAGATCTGGTAAATACCACTTCTGACTGGCCCCACCCACATCTATTCTCTGCCTCCTGAGTCCCAGCTGATTGGAAGGGAATGGAGATTTTGCAGTATCTTTCCCCTGGAGTGGGGTAGAAATAGAGATTTTACAGTATCTTTGCCCTAGAGTGGGGTGGGATTGGAGATTTTACAGTATCCTTCCCCTGCCACACAAACAAAGCCACACCCACCAAGCCATGCCACAGAACCGGTAGTAAAAAAATGTGAATCCTACCACTGCCCCCCTCGCTGTTCTACTTAGAAGGTAAGCAGCTGAGCTTCTAAATGCTCCATTTTCAGTGCTGCATGCAAGCAAATTACAATATCAGTAGTGAGAGTAGATAGAACAGATTAATAGGAAGAAATATTACTAGAAACCGAGCTGGCTTTAAAGTTCAATTAGGACCATATAAGGAGGGGAAAACATTTTTCTTCTAGGTTTCTCTAGAGTAGAATCCTGTGCAAGGAACACATAACTTGTGCTTAACCTATGTCTAATATGTACACCCACATCCTTTCAAAGGTGATCATTTTTAATCCAAAAAGGCATCCTTAATCCAATCATAAATACACAAATACCAATTTTAACTAACCTTATGCCATTTATAAACTTAAGAGAACCATTGACTACAGCAGTTCTTGTTTCTAACCTTTGGAGTTGATAGAAGTTAAAGAGTCTTTGATCCGCCCTCCCCCCCCCTCCTTTTAACAACCTTCTGTTTAGAACCCATCACCACTTATAAAATACAATGTTTTTTTAAAGGCAATAGATCAATGACAGGGATCTAACAGCTGGAAAAGGCCTGGAAATTTAGCACCTCTGCCTGGCCAGGAAGATCTTGGCTGATAAAGAAGTTAACAAACAGACTATTTCCGCTAACCATAAAAGTTATATTTTGTGCTTTCTCATGGTCATAAAAACATATTTCACTCACACCAAAGGCTAAAAAAACTGTAAATAACTCTTGCTGATGGTATTGTACCAGTCTGTTTTCAACTGTCCCAGAAACAAGCTTTGAACTGCTTCTGACCCAAGCGCTCACTGATCCAGTTGTTAAACCTGCAGCATCTCACAACTGCAGACCTTGTTACTAATAATGGATGGGCTTCTTGGCATTTACTTATATATTAAACTTATATACCGCCCATCCTGCTTAGAGGAGACTCTAGGCAACTTGCAATCAATAAAACGACAATGTAAAACATCAAAAGAAGAAATAGTAACGCTAAAAATGGTTTAATATTGATAAAGTTGGCGATCAAAGGAGCAAGATTCATACAGGGAGAAGGTGGGGGTCTTATCTTAACCCAGGGGTCTGCAAAGTTGGCTCTTTTAAGACTGGTGGACTTCAACACCCAGAATTCCCCAGCCAGCCAGGCTGGTTGGGGAATTCTGGGAGTTGAAGTCCACCAGTCTTAAAAGAGCCAACTTTGCAGATCCCTGTCTTAACCCATTAAACTCCAGAATGATATGCATCCATCGGGTCCCAAGCCAGTTGACAGAGCCAGATCTTCAGGCTCTTTCAGAAAGCTGAAAGGATGGCCAAGGTATGGCAATGATGTTTTAGAGCAGGGGTCCCCAAACGTGGCAACTTTAAGACTTGTGGACTTCAACTCCCAGAATTCTTCAGCCAACTCTGCCCAGCTGGCTAGAGAATTTTGGGAGTTGAAGTCCACAAGTCATAATTGCCAAGTTTGAAGACCTCTGTTTTCAAAGGACAAACAAGTAAGCCATTTGCTGAGGGCTTCTCAGCCTAAGAATTATCCCTTGTTGCAGTATAACCTACCCTGTTTAAGATAAGACCAATCCATCCTTTGAAGGCCTCTACCTTTTTTCTCATTTTCAAGGTTAGCTTTTCCAGCCATACATTATGATTGCTTTGGATGTTTTGAATTTTGTTGCCATAAAACAGAGGTCCCCAACCAATGAGCCCTGCGGCACTGCTGGGCCATGGATCTATTTGCAACTGCCACATAATTGATATGGAGCCCATCATATCTGATTGTTGTTACAACAATGGGTATGGTGTTTTGTATTGGATTTTATCATTGTAAACTGCCCAGAGTTGGTGAGAGTGAGTTGGATAACTATACAAATTTTCTTCAATAAATAAATGTTCTTCTATGTGAAATCTTTACCATATCATACCATATCAAATGATAATACATAACTATGATATATTCTTCCTTAGTCTTCTTTAATTCTAATTAAACAACTGTGGCATGAAACCTTGTAACATGGGGCAAAATTCACTTAACAAATGTTTCGCTTAACAACAGAAATGTTGGGCTCAATGATGGTCGTAGGTTGAGGTCTACCTGTATTATTATAATATATTCATTACAAAAGTGAAGACTGTGTAATTTCCTCTATTTATTTCGTTCCTTATAATTTTTGTTGTTGCTACTGTTATAAGTTAGATATCGACATTTAAATATCATGTGTCTTTCGTCTAACCGAAACTTTAATCCATTATTTATTTATTTATTTATTTATTTATTTATTTATTTATTTATTTATTTATTTATTTATTTATTTATTTATTTATTTATTTATATGGCAACTTGGAGTTTTAGTGAATTTTTTTTTGCTTATAATATCACAGTGTTTATAATATATTTTTACATAAAAGTATACCGAATCTCTTCTTTACATTGATTATTTTTCCTGGTGGTATGTCCTTCTTGATGAAACTCAAATACTTTGGTCACCTAATGAGAAGGAAGGACTCACTGGAAAAAAACCTAATACTGTAACGATTGAGAGCAAATGAAGAAAGGGACGACAGAAAATGAGGTGGCTGGATGGAGTCACTGAAGCAGCGGGCATGATCTTAAACGGATTCCAGAGAATGGCAGAGGACAGGAAGGCCTGGAGGACCATTGTCCATGGGGTCGTGATGGGTCGGACATGACTTTGCAACTAACAACAAAATGTCCTTCAGATCAAATCTTCATGGTGCCCCTATTCTCTAACACAGGGGTCCCCAACCTCCGGGCCGTGGACCGGTGCCGGTCCGTGGCTTGATAGGAACTGGGCCGCAGGGCCGGAGAGGAGGAGGAGGGAGGAGGGGGCAGCTCCCTGGGCAGAGCACACACCGGATGCGGGAGAGCGCAGGCGCGGTTGTTAGCGCCGTTGGAGGCCCTAGAGGGCCGAGTGAGCTGACTCCCCCCATGCATGCACATGCGCATGCGTGGCCGTTCGCACCCCTAGAGGGTCGAGTGAGCCAACTCCCCCCCGCGTGCGCATGCGCCACCTGTTCCCCCTCCCCCCTGCATGCGCATGCACCGCCTGTCCCCCCCCCGCTCCTCCTCTACACCAGCCGGTCCACAGAATTTTCTTTAAAGTGAAACCGGTCCCTGCTGCAAAAAAGGTTGGGGACCCCTGCTCTAACACAAGTAATGTAGGGTCTGGTTCAGCTGGAAGAGTCCTGGGTGACTTATTGCAGGAAATATATAGCTAGTCTGAAAGTTAGAAGGCACTTGAAGAATTGGAGGGTCTATTCAGCCCAAAGATGAATTGCAATTTTTTTTACTACCGGTTCAGGTGTGCTCCCCCGCGTGCGCAATGCTTCTGCGCATGCACAGAAGTGTCTGGGCGGGTGGACAGAGTCTCCCACTGCCACTATTACCGGTTCAGCTGAACCGGGATGAACTGGGAGCAACCCACCACTGGTTCAGCCATATTACTCAATATGGAATTGTACTTTAAGCTGATTTTGTACATTTTTATTAAACTCCTATTTTGCAAGCTATGTTGCAACTTATATTCAAGTCATTGTTCCTTGATTGGGATTCTATGCATACATAAAGTGATGAGCACATATTCCCTGATGCATTCAAAATCTACTAAACCATAGTTTAAATACAAAGTTTACCCTACAAAAGTTGGATAAATCTTGGGTTTATTGGATTTGCATTAAATTAACTGGTAGTTGCTTGTATTATCTGTACAAGCACAGCAAAAAGAACAACAATGAGACATTAAAAATTGAGGGATTTAACTCTCCCATTGCTGTCTGCTTCCTTTTCTCAATTAATCAATCAAATTAGATAACCAATTCACATACATACTTGCCATCAAGATATACAACTGAGTTATATATTTTAAATTGTTTGCTTCATCTAGCCCCTTGTCTTCTGCCTTTTTAAAAAAGATCTCCTGCCCTCTAAAATAAACAAAAATCTCATTTTCCCCTCTAAAACCCTGTGACTGATTTATTTACATTTAAAAAATGCTTTGTTGGTTCCTTTACCTCTTGGCTTCCTTCTCTCCGTAAACTACCATCTCAGAGTTGCAAAAATCCAAACCATCACTCAATAGCACCCAGGTGCTATTTCTCCCACCCCACTACTTTGGTGCCATCTAGAGTTTATCCAGATTTTTGAAATCCAATGTATCCAGATTTTTGACAACCATACCTCAACTGAAAAACACAATGAGCATTTAAATTGTCCCTTCGACAAGTGTATTAGCAATTTGTGTTATGTAATAATAGTTATGCCCCATTCTTGGTTCCCAGTTCTCTTGTTTCCACCACAAAAAGTTCTACTCTTCTTTTCAACAATCCCGTCCAATTATTATTTTCATTCCACCATATCCTCTAGAGCATGGCTGTCAAACTCCCGGCCCGCAAGCCGAATGCATCACACGCCAGCCATGCCCAGGCCTAGTTTAGCGAAGAGAGAGGGATATGTCACATGATGCCGCAATGACGGTGTGAGTTTAACACCCCTGCTCTAGAGCAGTGTTTCTCAACCTTCATAACTTTAAGATATGTAGATGTCAACTCCCAGAATTCCCAGGCCAAATCCGGTTGGGGAACTCTGGAATCTGAAGCCACAGCCTAGACCCCGAGGCCATTCTTACAGACTGAGTTTTAATGATTTTTAATCTTTGGTAATTTTTATTATTTTAGCGGTATTTTTAGCACCGGCTATTTTCAAATTTAATCACATTTTAACGTTTGTAGTTGTATTTATTCTTATGTAATTGTATTTATTCGTATGTCTGTATGTCTGCATTTTAACTTTCCTGTGCACCGCCCTGAGTCCCTTCTGGGAGATAAAAATGAAATAAATAAAAATAATTTAAAAAAAGTTGCTAAGACTCAGAAGCAATAATCAGTTTAATCCTGATTATTCATCCTCTCTTTGTCCCACCTTACAATCAGTCCAGATCAGGGGGTGGTATTCACTTACCTTCCCTACCGGTTCACAAATGTGAGCGTACACATGCGTGCGCTGGCTTTACTCGCAAATGGGCACAGACTTCCGCACATGCGCTTTGGTGAAAAAAGGGCCTAAATGGGATGCTGTAAAAGCCGTAGGGCGGGTGGGCAGGGCCACCTGTAATTTCCGCTACCGGTTCAGGTAGCGGAAAAACCAGTCCAAACCAGTAGAATACCATCTCTGGTCAAGATGCCTATTGAACTGCAGTATACTGTATTGTACTACAGTGAGTACAATTTATTTATTTTATTTATTTTATTAAATTTATACCCCGCCCTTCTCCAAATGGACCCAGGGCGGCGAGTAAGATCCTGCTCCTGGACTGAGTTTAGCTGCTCTAAAGCAGACTCCAATCACATAGTTGGTAAATATTCTAAGAAGGGGAAAACAGAAAAGAAAATATTAAATATATAAGTATATATCTAAGAGTGAGACAAAAGGGCTATAGTTAGGATAGATTAGCGAAGGAAAGGAAATAAGAAATGATATCAAATTATATTTGGGTTTGCAGAAATACCATCTCAAGGAAACATAAACTGAGACCTGAAAGAGACACCTACAATAATAGAAAAGAAAGAGAGAGGGGAGGAGAGAAGGAAAGGAAGTTAGGCGAAAGAAAAAAGGAGAGGAGGATGGAAGGGAGAGGAAGAGAAGGAGAGAGGGTAGGAAGGGGAAGGGGAAGAGTGAGAGTAGGAGAAAGGGAAGGGAAGAAGGAAGGAGAAGGAGAGGAGAAAGGAAGGAAGTAGAGAAGAGAGGGAGGGAGAAATGAAAGAGAAAATAAGGTGGTGGTACAACAGGCGGAAGGAATGGTAAATAAAGCAACCCAAACGGTATATTATAACCTATTAAATGAAATAATGAATGTATAAGAATGATAAATGTAAAGAAGAATAACAATTATGTGAATGTATACTTAAAATGGTATGTAAGAGAATCTATATAAATAAAAATGTAAAACAGTTTGTGCAAAGCCGCTAATCTCATAAAGTACTAGACCGATTGACACCAAATTTTCACACAATGTTCCCAAGGACTTCCGATGATATAATGCATACCTTTTTTGTGGCTGGCACATGTGTGTTATGTGCACGCTACACAAACATAAAATGTACCTACTTGTGAGGTTTTCACCTCCATGTAGCTCCTCCCACCAGGCTGCTGCGTTACGCACACGTCACATTTCTAACTGCTGAAACTGAATGGCCTTGAAGCAATGCATTGCCAAGGGCAACACAGGAATTTGCACATGCGTCTCCCTGGGCGAGGCCAACGGCAGCAGCCACCTGGCAGGTTCATGGTACGCCGTGTCCGTTTTCTCCTGGGGGTGGGGGGGAAGTTTCCACTTCCAGGCCTCCTTGCTGCTGCTGCCATTGTGCCTGCCACTTTTACTGCTGGCGCCGCTGCGGCAGCCTCGCCCTCTGCCTTCTACCGGCCCTCCAACCTCTCCGTGGCAGCAGCACCAGCAACGGCCCACCGATCTCTTCTCGCCGGTGCTGCTGCCACGGAGAGGTTGGAGGGCCACTTCGGGCACTTGTGCCATAGGTTTGCCATCATGGCTTTAGGAAAACTCCATTCCTCCCGCCGAGAAACAAAATTTAACGTTTTTCCCTCTAATCAATGGGGTCAAGAATAGTTTGCAAAGTAAACTTTAAACAACAAAAACTCTAGCCAAATGGTGATTGTCTGATGCAAAACAGGTTAATCCAATTTTTAGAATATGTTTGGTGTTATTATTCTGCTTTTTGCCATGTGGGAGTGCTGGAACCAATGAACAATCAATGCTATTCAGTGAAAGGTGCTCAATAAGACAGCGTATATGTTCTTTCTTCAAGCTCTAAATTAAAGCATAAAATTCTAATTTTGTTTGAAACACATCTCCCATAGTTTGTCTGTGCTATCCATCCATACTGTCTCCTCTCGGCAGACAAACTCTTATTGTTTCATTTCCCTCCCCTGTCCCTCCTTTTACAGATAGAGATCTTGATTAAATAAAATAAAGTGGTAAGTTGCGGCTGAAAATCTTTACAATTTAATGACCAGCTTTTTGAATTTGTGATTAAACCTTCATGTCCCTATTGATGAAATAAAAGAACAAAAGGACAGTAAAACAATAGGTAAAACCGTTTTAAACAGTTTTTAAATCAACACATTCAAAAGTGTAAGCTATTTCTCATACAACATACGCACACTGTCCTTCTACACAGTGCTCTGACTGGCAAACATTGTGGTGCCAACTGTAATGAGCCATGAACTTACAGCTCACAAGTCAAGGGACTTCTCCGGGTGCCATCCACTAGGCAATGCCAGCGGGCGACGCCCAGGGGAAGGGCCTTCTCTGTGATGGGCCCGACCCTCTGGAACGACCTACCCCCAGATATTAGAACGACCACGGACCTCCGCACCTTCCGCCAAAAAGTAAAAACTTATTTATTCCATCAGGCCGGTTTGGCCTAATCGACGCTTCTTGCTCCAGTCTGTTTTTTTTGCAAATTATCTATTTGGTTTTAATGGGTTATAATTTTAATGTTTTAATAATAATAATAATAATAATTTTAATATTTGTAAACCGCTCCCTCTCCCCATAGGGACTTGGGGCGGTGCACAGGAAGAATAAAAAACAATAAATATATACAGACATTCTTTAAAAAACAAATTAAACCTATACCTGTGCTAAAATTCCCCATTAAAACTAAGCTAAACTAAAATAGCATTCCCAATAATTAAATATAATAATAATAATAATAATAATAATAATAATAATAATAATAATAATAATAATAATAATAATACAATTTATTTATTTTATTTATTTTATTAAATTTATACCCCGCCCTTCTCCAAATGGACCCAGGGCGAGGTATAAATTTAATAAAATAAATTAAATAAATTAAATTCTTGTACAGGGTAATTTAATTCGTTTTTAACTTTGTATGTCTTGTATGTTTTTAGATAGTTTTTTTTAATTTTCCTGTACACCGCCCCGAGTCCCTTCGGGAGAGGGGGCAGTTTATAAATGTAATAAATTATTATTATTATTATTATTATTATTATTATTATTATTATTATTATTATTATTATTATTATTATTATTATTATTATTATTATTATTATTGTGTTTGTAGAACAATAAGTAAGAAACTACAGGTCTCTAGGGCAGGTTGTCCAGTAAGAGGATGCCTAAAAGTAGTTCTAACTGAAGTGTAATCTTTATTGTCATTGTACTTAAATACAACAAAATTGGTTTTAACGTCACTGGCACAAAATTATATCAGAAACGAAAAAAGAAAGAAAAAGAAAAAAACTAATCATATGTTTCCACGTGTGCATGGCGTGATTGTGGTTGTATTTAAAAGTCTTTAAACCTATTTGTTCAGCTGGCTATACTTTGATGTCTTCTGCCCGATGGTAGAACTTCTGAAGAATCTCATATAGGAAACACTTCTGTGATTTAAAAGTTGAAATTCAGAAGCCACATGTTGTCGTGAAAGACCAAAATGAAACTGGAAATCCAAGATTGAGTTGATTGTTGGGTCAACAGGCAACATTTATTTTGCAATATTACATGATGATTTCTATCTCACCTCCATTCCAATCCTTTCCACCCACCCTGCCTTAGCCTTTTCATCTCATGATCCTTTTTTTTTTTTTACTTCTCTAGGTCCATACTGATTGATCTGCCATCCTACTTCCCCGCCCCCTTTTGATCTTCTGGTACTTCACTCTTTGGCAAAAGAGGAATAATAATTGGGGGAAAGAGGGAAAGAGGGAAGGAGCCCTTTTCGCTACCTATTACTCTGCTTCACAACTCATCCCACTTTCCCATATTCCTCATGAAGAAGATATTTCTATCCTCTTTTCTTTTCTAAACTTTTTACATAGAAGAGGTCAAGTGAAGGACAGAGCAAATTGCAGCTCTGTTCCCACCCATAGTCATTGGTCTAGGCTATTAGGGCCACTGATCAACTACCATGGAGTCCCTGATAGATAATAGCATCCTCCATATTGCCTTACTTTGGACACATCATACGAAAACCTGACTTCTCTGCTGGGAAAGATGGAAGGAATACAAGAAGATGATGCCCACAAGCAGAAGTGAATGGACTCCATTACAATGGTGATATGGACCATTGGAAGACTTTAAGAATCAGGTTAGGAACAGATTGTCATGGAGGAAGTCTACTTATGTGGTCATTCAGAGTTGAAAGCAACTTGACGGTGCATAATCAATCAATCAATCAATCAATCAAACAGACAAACATGTTCCCAATTTTTCAGTGAACTTTTATTAAAAAAATATGTATCATATGCACCCGATAAAATATACAACACATATAATTTCAGGCCATATAACTCCGTATAAGTAGGACTATCACAGGGGTCAGCAACCTGTGGCTCTAGAGCCACATGTGGCTCTTTCATCCCTCTGTTACGGCTCTCTGTCACTGGTTGGCTCCAGAATTGTTAGGGTTTTCGGTTAGGGCAGGTAGAGGAAAAAGGATGCCACGCTAGGAGGAGACTCTGGTGGGGGAAACTGGACTTCCGGTGGACTTCAGAATTGAAAGGGGGACTTCCGGTTAGGAACTTTATGGCTCTTTGAGTGTTTAAGGTTGCCGACCCCTGGTCTAGCAGACAATTATCATCATGGGCAAAAATGAACCAGGCAGAAACTATTATTAGTTTCTAGTTATATTAAAAGATGTAATCTTGCAAAGATGGTTCCCCCCCCCCAGTCCCCTCCCTCTTCATCTTAAATGTGTTGGCTAGAAGTCCATTTCCTCGGGAGGTTTGGGATCATGGCTGTCAAGCAGATTGCTCAAAGGAATGAAATTCCCTGCCTTAACTTGTCGTTTCAGACAGGAAACCTGCCATTGGCTTTATTGGCAAGCTTTCTAAAATCACCTAATTGATATTCTTCACTAATTGATAGGAACAATACTTTGCCATGATAAATGATAACTGACATTTTAAAAAGTTAGTTAATGTGTCATGCTTTGTACTCTGATCCAAGCATTTTTGTTCATCCCTGTCAAAAGATTCCTCCCATAAACAATCTGGAGGGCTGAACCGAATTGTTTCTCTTTGAGAAACCTGGCAGATCTGATATTCATAAAAGATACGTGTGCAGCAAGAAATGGGCGTTTAGAGACAGGAAGAGCAGAGGAGAAAATCATGCAGGAAAATGAGAGAAAGAAGAGATGACATTCTGAAGCAGATTATTTAGGAATGAGCGCATGGGGACAATGTAGCTAAAGCTCCGCATTTATTTTTTCATTCATATAAACTTAAATTATTGTTGTCTTCCTTCCCATATTTATTCATTTCTGTCTTGTGTTGTTTCTTCTTATTTTTAAGGTTTTAAACCAGGGGTGTCCAAACTTGGGAACTTTAAGACTTGTGGACTTCAACTCCCAGAATTCCCCAGCCAGCTATGCTATGCTGGCTGGGGAATTCTGGGAGTTGAAGTCCACAAGTCTTAAAGTTCCCAAGTTTGGACACCCCTGTTTTAAACTATTCGTAAACTACCCAGAGTGGAATGGCATATAAATTGATTAGTATTTCTCTTACTATTGCTGTTGGTATCGGCATTATTTTCAAATATTTCAAGCATTATTTTTCTTGAATTAAGGTTTGTTCCATAGTAGTAAAAGAGTATTAATGTTCAATAGCACAGTTTATTTACTCTTTTTACACATTTCAGGGTGTTTTGTTTTAAAATCGTCCTACAATAGCAGGTCTAAAGCAATGTGCAATAAAAACAGAAGCACAAATACATGGATGTAATCAAACAATAAAACACATGCTAAAATAGCTAGAATCACAGCAAAAGTAGAAAAGATTAAAATCTGAGGACATCAGAATTCTTAAAATTCTCTGGCTACAATATTTGAAGACATTTATAGATCAGCATTTGCACTTGGAACAGGTCCTGCAAATGAATTAGGAACCAGTAAAGTTCACGTTGAATGCACCTCATAGGTTCATCATGCCTAATATCAGCATTATGGATAGAATGATAGAATGGTTTGTACTGGTTGAAGCTTTCTGACCCAGCTAGTACCCTGGTACTCAGCTATTAAATTTTACTTTTGTTTTATTGTAATTTATATATTTTATTGTAAGCCCAGTGTCACATAAAAGTGAGATGAGTGGCTATTTAAGTCAAACAAATAAATAAATAATTTCCAAAACAGGTCTGTGTTAGCTGGGGAATTCTGGGAGTTGAAGTCCATGTATCTTAAGCTTGTCAAGTTTGAGAAACACTAGTATAAAGTGTGCAAAGATAGGAAAGAGCGATTAGATCATAGAGCAGTGATGGCGAACCTTTTGTGGCTCGCATGCCAAAAGCGGGGGGAGTGCAGGGGGGTCGTGCACGGGTGTGCCACACCCATAAATCTATGTACATGGCCACAGCATGCATGCATGCATGCATGACTAGCGCTCCCCCCCATTTTTGGTATGCTTTTTTTTTTGCCCTCCCCAGCCTCCAGAGGCTTTATAGGAGCCTGGGGAGGGCGAAAACAACCTCCCCTGCCCCCGCCCACCAGAGACCCTCCAGAGGATTCAGGAGCTTCCCTGAAGCCTCTGGAGCACAAAAAACGGCCCTATGTGCAAACCAGAAGTTCAGGAATGGTCTTCTGGTTTGCTCATACAGCCAGTTTTAGCCGTCCGGCTGACCTGTTATTCTCTGTGACAGCCCCTCAAGTATTGGAAGACTGCTATCATATCACCCCTAGTCCTTCTCTTTGTTAGACTAGACACACCTAGTTCCTTAATGGTTCCTCATACAATTTATTCTGCAGATCGCTTATCATCTTGGTTGCCCTTCTCTGCTCTCTTTGTGGGATCTCAACCTCTTTTTATATCGTGGTGAACGAAATTGGATACAATACTCACCAGTGCAACATAAAAAGGTACAATCACTTCATGTGACCTTGACTGCCCTTTTCTTGATGCAACCTAAGATTGCGGTCATACAGGCCATATGACCACAGAAGCATCTTTGGACAATGTTGGCTCCTTCAGCTAAGAAATGGAAGATGAGCCCACATACATGCACCACGTGAGCTGGACATGACTGGATGGGGGAAATCTTTACCTTTATTACTATTATTATTTTTAAGGATTGAGTTAGCTTTATTGGCAGTGCTCATACTATGATTCTATGATAGCTTTTTTGGCCTTCGCAATTTCATAACAGCACCTGCAGGCAGGTAAGGCTACCGTAGCATTTTAATATTACTTTGCTGTATGATTGATTGATCTATTATTAAAGTTATCAAGAAGGACTTTCTAGACAAACTCTGAGTGCAGAACGTATTGGAGAATTCAAGGCTACCAAACATAGGATGAAAAACATTTTTGCTGTTCAAATCACTGATGGCTTTGATTTTATTTTTATTTTTTTGTTACCTGACAGAGATGGCAAAAAGTATCTCTTTGCCATCATCTAATGGATTTTCTGAATTTCTGCAGAATAGGTCTATTGAAAGGACAACAAATCAGGAATTTAATGATGAATCTTGAAAGTTTGGGCAGTTTCCTCCACCCAAAATCCTTGATTTGCTTCGGGGATTTTCCCGTGTATAAGGCATAGAAAAGTTGTTGCAACATTTCGACAAGATCTCACTTGTCATCATCAGGCAGGCTTGTGTCTGTGAGTGTGACTGCGGAGGCATCGCCCCTCTTTAAATCTTGGTGGGGGGGGTGGAGTGCTGACTATTGTTGTGAGTGGGTTGATTGGATTGATGTATGTATATATATATATATACATACATACATACATACATACATACATACATACATACATACACACACACACGCACACTTGTATCACAACACCCTGTTAAGCCCCAATTAAGGGAGGAAGCATACTGCTCTCCTTTTCTGCCTTTTGGCTCATCACCAGAGATCATCTAGACAGAAAGCTATGAGTTCCGTTGTGTAATTTTTTTTATATGTGTGTTACGTTTTTGAGCTGATCAATAAATAAGTAAGGGAGACTAGTATAGATCTATACTAGTCCCCCTGACTTATTTATTGATCAGCTCAAAAACGTAATACACACACACACACACACACATATATGCTTTCATAGACTTTCACAGGTGTGGGTATGCTGGTATTGCTGTCTTCAGGTATTTTCCTGTGTATATACCATGAAATTGTTATTGAATGAAATTTCATGCTATATACACGGGAAAATACCTGAAGACAGCAATACCAGCATATATATATATATACTGTGTGTATGTATGTATGTGTATATATATATATATATATATATATATATATATATATATATATATATATATATATGTTTTCGTAGATTTTCACAGGTGTAGGTATGCTGGCATAGCTGGCTTCGGGGATTTTCCCGTGTATAAGGCATAGAAAAGTTGTTGCAACGTTTCGACAAGATCTCACTTGTCATCATCAGGCAGGCTTGTGTCTGTGAGTGTGACTGTGGAGGCATCGCCCCTCTTTAAATCTAGTTTTGAACATCTCTTCTCTCTTTCAACATTTCAAAACTACAGGACATGACATTGACTTTCAAGGAACTAAAATGATCTCCAAGGCGGAACAGCTCAACAGGAGAATAATCAGAGAAGCCATTGAAATAGAGAAACAATCTAGCAGCATGAACAGACGTGATGATATCTCCCGCCTATCAGATATCTGGAAGCCGGCATTGACCAGCAGACGAGCCCCACCCTCCAGCCAAGCCGTTGAAATTCAAAAGAAGGAGAAACATACAAATGAGACCAATCAGCATCAATCTACCAGTCACGATGCAACTGCACAGCCAATCAACCCACTCACAACAATAGTCAGCACTCCACCCCCCCACCAAGATTTAAAGAGGGGTGATGCCTCCGCAGTCACACTCACAGACACAAGCCTGCCTGATGATGACAAGTGAGATCTTGTCGAAACGTTGCAACAACTTTTCTATGCCTTATACACGGGAAAATCCCCGAAGCCAGCTATGCCAGCATATATATATATACATACTGTTTCCTTTTCTACCTTTCGGCTCATCACCAGAGACCATCTAGACAGAAAGCCATGAGTTCCGTTGTGTGATTTTTTTATTTATTTATTGATCAGCTCATAAAACTAACACACACACACACACACATATATATACATACACACACACACACACACACACACACACACACATACATACATACATACTATTGTGCCATTTTGGAAAGGCTGGGATGGAATATTATCAGATTTGCAAACCAGAAAGAAAGAACCCTCAGTTCAGGTTGTCCTCCAATCTTTTCAAAGGGCGGGGAGAACAGCTGTCTTCCAACAGCTTTAGACACTTTTAAATAATGACTAGAACTACAAGATTCTAGCCTTCAAGTTGGTAGAGGAAAAGGCATCTTATAACCTTTAAGCTGTAATTTAAACGGATCTGAAAAGAGTCTCAAATGAAACCAACCACTCCTTGAAAACTGTTTGCATTTCAGCGGCTGTTTGTTATAAGCGACATTATAAGATTTTAAAGAGCAGAGATTTGCATTTGCAAAGGAAGTAACAGATTTGAAGAGTTTATTGTAGAAGAAATTGAAATAAGAGATGGACAACCATCAACAATGGTAACCAGAACTTCCTAAATATGGTTGCCTGCCTATGGGATGCGTGAAAAAAATGTGTAAGGACACTGACAAATGCTGGTTATTTTAAGGTTAACTCCTTGTCCTATCCTATCCTGCATGACAAGTCTGGCTAAGCCATACCATTCATCATGCCGTTATCACTTTGGGCTGCTTTTTATTCTAATGTAATTTCTGCCACCAGCCTATTTACCGAGACTAAAAGGTCACCCTGTGTAAGGCATGCTGAACTAGCCCCAAAACAAGCATTAAATAAACAAACAAATAGGTCTGATGGAAAAGTTGTAGAGAGATCAAACGGCACGTAACTTATCAAGTGCACATATAGCCATCGTATTAGCAACCCACTTAGATGGATTTCAAAATATATACATTGAAATTGCCAAGGTCAACTCGGCTCTTCTTGGCTGATCAAGCTGCTGGATTTGAAGTTTCAACCTGGAGAGGACCTCACTACAAATCCCCCTCTTATCCTTTAGGGCAGTGGTATCAAACACCATCATCACAGCATCATCACGTGATGTATCATGTCTTTTTACCCCTTCACTATACTGGGCATTGGCGAGTAGCCAGTGTGTGACCTATCTGGCCTGCGGGCCACAAAGTTTGACACCCCTGTTTTAAGACATGACTGCAGTAGATCAATAACTTGCAACAAGTTGTCGCCATCAGCCCTACAAAACTGAGCCATTTTAGGTACCACCTAAGACTTAGGTGTTTTTTTAAAAGTGACAACTTTGTGAACTCTGTTTTGAACTTAGTTTACACTTCCTTGACTTCTGAAATGGAGGCTTAAGTCTCGTGTCCTGCAATGCTGGCCTCATTTCGATCCTTTATAAGGCTCTCATTAAGTACGGTAGATTGCATCCCTTCTCTCTTTATCTTGTAAACTCATGGGCTCATAGTGATTGAAGGGATCAATTAGAACATTCCAACTCCCTGCACAGTGCAGGAATCCAGGATAAGGCATGGCTAACAGGTGAATGTACAAGTATTCTTTGATGGCAATTGGGACTGGTTTTGCCACTGCTACGTAATGTGATTTTTAAAAAAAGGACATCACAAAGTTGCATTGCGTAGCGATGGCAACCCCAGTGATCGCCGTAATTCCGTAACTATGGAGGTCATTAATTGGAAAAGGAACAGAGTCCCAGACAATGGTGAAATTCAATTTTTTTTACCTACTGGTTTGGTGGGCGTGGCTTGGTGGGCATGGCATGGCTTGGTGGGCGTGGCAGGAGAAGGATACTGCAAAATCTCCACTCCCACCCCACTCTGGGGCCAGCCGGAGGTGGCATTTGCCAGTTCTCTGAACTACTCAAAATTTCCACTATCGGTACTCTAGAACCTGTCAGAACCTGCTGGATTTCATCCCTGGTCCCAGACCATTCAGAATATAGGGGGTGGGGATGGGGGTTGATGCTGCAGGGAGTTGAATGTCATGGTCTGCCCCATGGGTTGCAAAGGGAGGGGGAGGGCCTGGGCAGAATTACTGCAGGTGAGTGTGCACTACAAAGAGCAGGTTGATGTGGGCTGCTATGGAGCACACTTCCTAATGGGATCCTCGGGGGGGGGGGGGAACAGTAGGAGCAACTTAGTGGGACAACTTACAACCTTCTCTGCTGGCTTTCCCAGTGAATTTATTTGTGAGAAGCCGGGAGGAAAGTTCACAAATGGTGATCACATGACTGCAGCTCACTGCAGCCTCATAATTGTCAGCCCAACACCCAAGAGACCAGATCACAGTCATATGGTCACAGGGCTATTGCAATGGCCAGAGGTTTGAGGGCCAGTCATAAGTACATTTTTAGTGCCTTGTAACTTTGAACAGTCACTGAACAAATGGACATAACCCGAGGACTATCTCTGCTGAAATACATCCAGTAAGTGGGAATTTATCACTTCTCTTGGTAATTATTTCTCCTGACTGAATGCTGTTGTGATTGAAATTCTCCTCTTAACGTTCAGTCCTTAACGTAAATACTGTACCTAATTCCTCTTTTTGGAATGACAGAGACCAGAGTTTGATAAATATGTCCAGACCTTCAACCTTAATGCATAGTTTCTATCAGACTACTGTTTTCCTCTAAAACCTCTTCTAGTTTATCTGAATTTTTCATAATGAAATGCAGTATCCAGAACTGGACATACTGGTCAAGGTGGATATGACTGAACCATCTTATTCATTTTATTCATTTTTATTCATTTTTTTAAAAGTGAGAGAAAAAGCTGTAGTTGTAGAATACTAATATATCTATTTTAAATGTGAATCTAAAATTGCTTCAGAAATTGGAGCAATGGAATTTGTGCTGAATGAACTTCAAAAATATTTACTTTCACACTGAAGTAGGAAAATCCATAAATTATATTATATGGATGCTATTAATGTAGTAACAAAAAGTCTACATTATATAACAGCACCATTATTTTAGTACTATACTCAGTGGTGGGATTCAATTTTTTACTACCGGTTCTGTGGGTGTAGTTTTGTGGGGGTGGGGTGGCTTTGTGGGTGTGACAGGGGAAGGATACTGCAAAATCCCCATTCCCTCCTCACCCTATTAACCTGCTTTCCTGCCCCGTTCTACTGTTCAGGGCAAGAAAAGAAGATGGGAGGCTGGGAGGCAGTCGGGGTAGGGCCAGCCTATAGTTCTCCGAACTATTCAGAATTTCTGCTACCGGTTGTCCAGAACCTATCAGAACTGGCTGAATACCACCTCTGACTGCACTGCACTGGTACAGTTCCTCCTCATAGTCAGGGATTACCCAAATGGGAACTAACAAGAAGATTTTCTAACATGTGTGATAAACGCAGACGGTCACATGTGCCCACAGCTGTAATGACTCCCTTTTCTTCTTTGTCTATCCATGGTGCTTCAATGCCATCACTACCATTCTCTCTTTCATCGTGACAACCTCGCCGTACAATTAACTTCAATCCCATCAGATAAAAATAGGGCTGGAAACCAGTGTTTGAGCAAATCCCACGAAGTTCCTTTGTTTGTGAAATCTCCATGCATCTCCCTTCTAAAGCCTCGGATTCCCTAAGGCTATCCGTGTTGGCCTTTGCTTTGTCTATCTTTTTCAAGACACCCTGCCCTGCCGTTGGTTATATTTAGGCTTGTTTGCTTTTACATTGATCAAGAAGCCTTTCATTTGGCGGCATCCCACCTTGCTTCACTGATACCCTTTTGCAGGTGTTCACAAGAATAATTCACCTGCCCTTGAAATGTTTGCTGGGTGTGCCCAGCTTTCTTTCCCTTCCTTAGCTGCATTACCTTCCTTCATTGGGAATTCTTGTAGGATAGGCGTATATTTTGAAGAACATTGTTCAAAAAACATAGACCTGAGCATAGTACACAAAATTATCTGGTACAATGTCCTACCTGTCAATGTCCTATCTGCAAAGGACTATTTCAGCTTCAACCGCAACAATACACAAGCTCACAATAGATACAAACTTAATGTTAACTGCTCCAAATTCAACTTCAGAAAGTACGACTTCAGCAACAGAGTGGTCAATGCCTGGAATGCACTAACTGACTCTGTGGTTTCATCCCCCAAACCCCCATAACTTTAGGCTGTCTACTGTTGACCTCACCCCATCCCTAAGACGTCTATAAGGGGCGTGCATAAGCGCACCAACATGCCTTCCATCCCTGTCCTAACAACCCCTTTATTCGTATCCATTTCATGTATCCAGAATCATGTTTAATGCTTATGTCTGTTATCTTATACATGCTTGACAAATACATTAAATTAAAACATTAAATTAAATTAAAGATCAAACGCTCTACAATCTGATCTAGCTTCGTTGTTGTTGTTTGTAGGTTGGTTTTTTTTAAGAATTAAGAACTCGGATGGCCATTTGGTGCCACGGTTGAAAGGCATCTATCCCGGCCTCCATTTGTGCCTTTCTCCATCTCTCCCAGCCTCTCTGCCCGTCTGCTGCTTGACTCCCAGGCAGAAAATGAATTTCAAACATCAGGGCTGGGAGACAGGGAAGCTGCAGCTGCCGGGTTGATGCCCCTTCTGCAGCCCTGGCCAACATTTCTGACATCCCCTCACAAAGTAATCACAGATCACAGCATTTAATCACTGAAAACAAGCACTCCAGAGGACAGCAGTGTCAATATCCTACTCTCTCATTATCTGTTTGGATTGCACATCCACACTGTCAGATAAACAGAGTGGAAAATTAAGATTAAAAATATGGTAATTTCATTTCAGGCAGCAGGCACCACTCACTGCCCCTATTATGCTATTGATTACCTCTGAATTCAATTTTTCTTTCAATGCAAACTTTAATCTGTTTGCTACCCAGCAATTCAACTCCCCAAGGGCTATTTGAGAGTAAGTAACCATTTAATCTGATGCTAACTGAAAAATCACCGTCCTTAATGAATTGTGTAAATCATTCAGCTCTGAAACACCTTTGACTTCCATTTCATTTTTTATTTTCTGCTCGATATAGGAAGGGATCCGCGTGTGAATAATTACAAAGTAGCAAGTATTTTTTAAATAGAGCAAATATGATAAAAACCCTATTATAGTGGGGCATGTGTAATGAACAGTACTTTTTAATTTCAAAATAGCTATTCATTAAAAAAAGAATGGAAGATTAAAAAGAGAGGCTCAAAGCTCAAGGTAGAAGTTGATAGACATTGTAATTACATGGTTAATTTCAAAGATTTATATGCTGTTATGATTTAAAAGGAATTTTTATGACCTGACATTTTCATTTGAGGAGATTTTTTTATTTAAAATTAATCTTCTAGCTCCTATTCTTAATTATTTCTTGGCAAGGGATAAATGGGAATACAAAAAAAATGCCCCATATCATATTTTAAACAGAATAAATGAATGTGGATTTGTGAACAGCCGTAAAGTGTCTCTCCTCACTCAGCTGGAATCCTTCGGCATCAAAATCTGACTTAAAAATGAAAAAAGTGTCTATGTGTGTGTGTGGGGGGGGGGGGGAGATGGCACATTTCAGCTGCAGCTTGGCTTAGCAAAAAACCTTATCATATATCTATTTATCTATGCCCCGTTTCCCCCAAAATAAGACCTCCCCAGATAATAAGCCCAATCGGGCTTTTGAGAGCATTTATTTTATTTTTTATTTTATTCAATTTATATCCCGCCCTTCTCCAACAGGACCCAGGGCATGCGCTAAAATAAGCCCTCCCCTGAAAATAAGCCCTCCCCCAAAATATTGCAATACAGCAGCAGCCATGAAGTGACCACGCTCACCACCTCCTGTATCTCAAAAATAATAAGACCTCCCCGAAAATAAGCCCTTCCTGAAAATATTGCAACACAGCAGCAGCCATGAGGTGACCACGCTCACCACCTCCTGTACTTCAAAAATAGTACGATTTCCCTGAAAATAAGGCCAAGTGCTTATTTCGGGGGTCAAAAGAAAACAAGACCCTGTCTTATTTATATATCATTTTAGCCTCCCAATTGAACCAGAATTACTGGTCCCCTTTTCCTGCCCACAATGCTAACAATCATTCTAAGTGGCGTTGAGCCCCATCTTACAATGTTTTTAAATGTGTTTTACCAAGCTGGCATTTGGGAAGGGCTTAAAATGTTAAGCAAATCTCCGGTGCCTACAGGAAGCCTAAATGTGAATCAGGCCGAAGGAATGCTCCAGTGGTTATTTACAATTAAGATTCTATGGGACGATTCCCATCATGAGCATGCATGAGGTATGCCAGCCAAGCAGCGAGGCCTAGAGGCTTGTTAACAAACCCTCACGTGAAGACACCCTCCGCCGTCTCCCTCTTTCTTTTTTAACCCCAAACACAGGTTATTTAGCTCGCTCTCCAGCGCAGACATTTTGCACTTGGGGCTGATGAAGACATTAGCATTTATTATGACTGCACCTGAGCAGAAGGGAAGGCTGTTATTATGGCAGCCCCAGACCTCTCTAATTATCCTGTAATGGGTACCTGGGCAGAGCACGGCAACAGCCAAAGTGGCCCCACTGCCAGGCTCGCTCTCTCTGCCATCCAAGATTTGCTGAAGCCCAGGCGTTCCTAAGAAACGCCCCATGGTGCTTATTCAGCAGAGGGAGGGCCGAACAGCCGTTGGAACTCTTATTAGTGGTGGCGGGACGGAGGGACAGAATGGAAAAAACAGGCTTTTCACTCGCATGTAGTACCTGTTTACAAAAACTTGCATTTCTCCTCTCCTGGACTTTCCACTTCTACTTTATGAACTTAGCGATGACGATGGGAAAATGCCTGGATTAGCCTTTTGGGACACCAGATGCTCCGAGTTGTGGCTCCTCCCCAAACTTTCAGCCGGGGGAGCCAGTGAGGTGCAGGAGGAGGGGATTGGATCTGTTCTGGAGAGACTCGGGGTCAGCCTCAGTCATGAAAATTCAGCCATTTTCTCACACCTCAGCTAACCTCAAGGGGATAAAAAGAAAGAAGGAGCCCCATGTAATGTTAACAAATATTTTTTTGTTAAAATATTTATTATTAAACATTGTAATTAAATGTAATAATAATAATAACAATAACAATAACAACAACAACAACAACAATAACAATAACAACAGCAACAGCAACAGCAACAGCAACAACAATGTACTGCAAAACCTTTGCCAGACCAATTCTCGAATATAGTTCATCTGCCTGGAATCCACACTGTATATCGGACATTAATACAAATTGAGTGGGTCCAGAGGTATTTCACAAGAAGAGCACTCCACTCCTTTGCTCACAATAGAATCCCTTATGCCACCAGACTCAAAATCTTGGGCTTGGACAACTGCCTAGAGTATACATGTCAGATCTGCCTCGGACATTAACCAAGGATGAAACCACTCACTTCCATTTTGCAGAATGAAGAGTACTTTTACTGGTTATGAAAAAAAAGCAGCGAGGTAAAGCAAGGTCTGAGACCCAAGCACGCAAAATCATACATATCAATATAAGTCCAGCTCCCTCCCCCCAACAGTCCCTTCCCTATTATCCAATCCGCAATACCCTTAGGTGTCATGTGGGTTGCATCTCCAGGAGCATCATCAGGTTGGTATGCAGGACAGTTGGTCTTGACCATCTCAAGGCACCAGCCATCGGTATGCGAAGTAAATAATAATAATAATAATAATAATAATAATAATAATAATAATAATAATAATAATAATAATAATAATTTTTTATTTATAGCCCGCTCTCTCTCCCCAGAGGGACTCGAGGCGGGCCACAGGAGAATTAAAAAACAATAAACACAAACAGAGTACAAAATTTAAAATCACAATTAAACATATCCTACGCTAAAAACATCTATAAAAACTAAAAACTGTCCCTAAAACCCCTTAACACTATAACTAATTAAAATTACCCTAGGCCAGCCAAATGGTGAGAACATACTCCCTTCTCCAAATCTCCCTCCTGCACCATATAGTCCCATTCCCAAATACCATAGCCCCTTCCTCCCCATTTCAATGGCAGCCGAAGCAAGCAGCAAAGCAGAGGCTGACAATACATGACCTAAGCATAGTATACAAAATTGTCTGCTACAACATCCTACTTGTCAATGACTACTTCAACTTCAACCTCAATAATACTCGGGCAAACAATAGATACAAACTCAAGGTAAACCGCTCCAAACTCGATTGCAGAAAATAAGACTTCAGCAACAGAGTGGTCAACACCTGGAATCCTCTATCTGACTCCATTGTTACATCCTCAAACCCTCACAGCTTCAACCTCAAACAGTCTATCGTAGACCACATCCCATTCCTAAGAGGTCTATAAAGGGGGCATGCGTAAGTGCACCAGCCCACCTACCATCCCTCTCCTACTGTCTCCATTTATTTGTACTCATTTCCTTTGTTCATGTCCATGTTCATACCTGTGATCTTGTACATGTTTGACTAAATAAATAAGTAAATAAAATAAATAAATCACAAATTCATTTCTCAAACTAGAGCTAAATGCGAGGGCTGTTTTAATTAAAATCCCAAACTCTGACTTGCATTCTAGAGGTAGAGAGTTTGGTCCCCAATTACCTCACCACCATCTATGGATTGATGGGAATTGGGGTTCCATACCATTGTGGTGCACCATCTTGCTCACTTCTGCTTCAACCAAGCCATGCAGTCGGGTGACACCAGAAGCTAAGAAGCTATTGTCACAAAGGAAATGTATGACTTTCTGCATTCAAAACCGGTGACTTTTGCTCAAGGATATCCCCAGATTTTCTTTTACTTTCTTTATTTTCAATACTACAAGCTGACCGTAACCAGGTGCTTTAGGAAGGAAGTGTGGGAAATTGGAGACGCTGGAAAAATCTTAGAAGGAATATTAGAAACAATTAAGGATACAGTCCAGGTAACAAGAAACCTGAGAAGAAGCTATTCACATCACCCTGAAAGCTCCCCCTTAATGTACTAGCTGATAGATAAGAGTGGATAACTCCTTTTGTGGTTTCCAAAAATCTGTATTTACCTCTAATACTAAAATTACAGACACCTGACTAAAGTCTTATAGTCCTTCCTTCTTTAAACTTATCCATCTGGATAGGGCTTGGCAGATAGTTCTTTAAATTTAAAAATTATATTTGTAGCTTTTTTTAAAAGCACAGTCACCACATATGCGAGACCGTCTCCTGCCCCATACATCCCTCAGACCGATACACTCCCACAGAGAGGGCCTTCTCAGGGTGCCGTCGGCCGGACAATGCCGACTGGCGACACCCAGGGGAAGGGCCTTCTCTGTGGCGGGCCCTGCCCTATGGAACGACCTACCCCCAGAACTCCGTACCATCACTGACCTCCGCCTCTTCCGCCAGTGTTTAAAAACACACCTCTTTCATCAAGCCGGCCTAACATAACCTCCACTGGGACTAATGTAGATAGTTTTAATTGGGGATTTTAATTGGTTTTAGCGCAGGACTGATATTTAATAGGTTTTTTAAATTTTTTGTATTATTTTGTATGTATTTTAAATTCCTGTGCACCGCCCTGGGTCCTTTTGGAGAAGGGCGGGATATAAATAAAATAAAATAAAATAAAATAAAATAAAATAAATAAATAAATAAATAAATAAATAAATAAATAAATAAATAAATAAATAAATAAATAAATAAATAAATAAATAAATAAATAAATAAATAAATAAATAAATATAAACATATAGATAACTACATACAGAAAGTTGTATATACAACTTACAGCCATAATTTGTGGAAACCCCTTATGGACTATGTGCTTGAGGTGGGGAAAAATGAAATTTTGAATTTGGGTTTTGCTACTTAGGTAGGTTTGTTGTTATAGAAATGGCTAGTTTGTACGATTATATAAAAGTAAAAAGTGACGGTTTGATGCTATTGTCTTATTCTACTGCACCATAAGAGGTCAGAAGTCAACGCCTTTTCCCCCCTTTTTCCCCCTTTGCCCTACACTTTTCCCATCCCCTTTTCCCTCCCTTATTTTTCTGTCATTTTCTTTTGTATTTTTGTGTTTTATGTTACTAAACTTTTAATTAAAAAAGCTTACAACCATAATTGAGCTCAGAATTACAGTTGTAAGTCATTGCAGTCATAAGTGGAGGCATTGCATGACTGGATTTGAAGTTACAGCCATTTCTTATTGTTAAGCAAACCCAGTGGTCTTTAAGTGAACCCATTTTCCCCAAGGGGTGGGGGTTTTTTGGCCAGAAAATAGAAGAAAATACCAAATTGGCAAAAAAAAAAAGATTGCACATCGTTTTCATATGACCACTACATGCTACAAAAAGAGAGCCAGTTGTAGTGGTGGGTTCCGGATTCCGTTCCAACCGTACCGGGTGGCATCCATGTGGATGCACGCAGCGTGCGCGCACGTGTGCACAGTGTGCGCAATCATCTTGGCACCGGGCAGCATCCACGTGGATGCACGCAGCATGCATGCACATATGCACAGCATGTGCAATCATCTTGGCGCTTCCGCAAGCCTCTGCAGCGCTTCAGCTGCTCAGTGGAGCATCACGCAGGCGCTGTACGCATGCGCAGAAGTGCTGAAGACAAAAAAGAACGGTAAGAAGCGAGGGCGGGAGGGTCCTCCGGAGCACCGTACTGGAATGGTATCCGGTGTACTGGGGCGTACTGCCTGCAAACCACCACTGGCCAGTTGCCAAAGTCCCACAATGCAATCACATAACTGTAGGAGTTTGTGCTGTAAAGAGGTCTTAAATAACTCTGGAGAGAACTGTCATAATTTCAAATGGTTGTTAAATGACCAGTCATAAGTCAAGGACTCCTTCATTTTGCATACTCCCTATGATATCAAGCTATCATTGCTAAAATATCCAAGGGTCCTTTACACATGTTAGTTGCCAAGTAATGAATGGAGGGACAGCAAAGAAGTTATTCTAACCAAATCCTACTCATTCTCACCATACTTAGGGAGGCATTCAGCCAATTGATGCAGTGCCCCTCCCCACACCCCTTTTCTGTTGAACATGAACAGTGCCAGGCATCTGGGTATTCCAGTGCCCATGTCTTCTTACTTACAGTCATAATTTTTGGAAACCACTTATGGACTATGTGCTTGAGGTGGGGGGAAAAATGAAACTTTGAATTTGGGATTTTCCACTTAGATAGGTTTGTTGTTATGTCTTCTTTCTTTGCTCTGACCGTACAATGCAACACAACACAAGAGGACACAAAAGATAGGGCACACACTTCTTTTCCAACTATTACATGATACAGTAGGTTTGTACTTGAATGCAGATGATATCATCTGAAGTCCAATTAAGAAACCATCAGTCTTCCCAGGCAGACCAGACAGAAACCAGGTGAGCTCATTCTACTTGATTGTAAGGCTACGTTAACAGTACCTTGCAAGTCTACCAATCTCCTTTACAATCTGAAAATTGGGGAAGAGTCCCTTCTGAGCCTCCTTCTCCATCCATTATGCACCTGCAACTATGCCCTCGCTTATCTGACAGTTCCCTAGGAAGCATCTTTCATCCCCATCTTCCATAGTTATTCCCGCAAAGCATTCCAGAAATCAAGCTATATTCCAACTTTCCCACATGCACATGTCCTAGATTTTCACACACACACAAATTCACACACACACACACAGCAGTGGTGGGATATGACAGGTATGCCCAGGTATGGGTGTACCGGTGCCTGCTGGGAGCACCAGGTACCGTTCCGATATGGTGCTCTGGAGGGCCCACCTGCCCACCCACCTAACCTATAGTTGAGCCGATCAGGGCTTTCACGCCCACGCAAGGAGTGTATGGTGCCTGTGCGATGCTCCGCTAAGCTGGAGTGTCACAGGCGGTAAGTACGCATGTACGTGCTTCGCATGTGCTGCACACATGAACATGATGGACACATGGCCCCGGCTGCAACAGGATCCGGAACCCACCACTGACACACAGAAACAAACCATTGCAGCTATTCTCCATGTAGTTTTGTCCTTGTGGGGTGGTTTGATGAAATTTCCCCGAGTCACATGTAGAACACACCTGCCATATAGACAGATTCAAAGCAATATTATAGCTGCAGTGTGTCGGTTATGCCTTTCTTGGTAATGCTTCCTGTTTAATCAGATAACAGCTCATCAAATCTTTGTAATACTGTGTGTAAAACCTGGAAGTACAGCAGACATCTTATCAGCGGCATCCATTTTTCCCCCCAAATCATCAGCTGCACATTCAGATTTACATTAGCAAGTCCTTAGGAGACCAAAATCAAAGCTTATCAGGACTGAAGAGGGGAACTATTTCTACGGAAATCACTTTGTAGAGGAGATGTTGAGTCTGATTCTCCTCTGCTATCTGGGGAGACATATAGCCGTATAAAACCCTTTCCATCAAGACGTACATGTTTCTGAGTGGGCAGTAGAGTTTCTAGATTGGCAAATCAAATCAAATCAAACCAGATCCCAGAGGATTGAACGGTGGTCCCAATTCATAAAACTTTCCCCACATTCCAGATACATATTATTTTTGTTTTGGGGAAAGAAAGTGCAGTTGAGTATTTTCAAGAGACAGACGCTTTCTGTGGAAAGGAGATAAATATTTATTCCCTGTAAATTGTTAGAATTGCTTGAGAATTGGTCTATAGTGCCTTGAAAGAGGAACTCCACCAAAGCACATTTCTGGAAGGCTAAAAGAGATAGTCTTAGTCATCTAAAAGAGATGTTTGTGTGTCAGTTGTGGGTTCCTACTGGTTCAGCCAAACCAGTAGTGGTGTGCAGGCCTGGGTCACAGAACCAGCAGTGACCCAGGCTGGACATGTCTCCAAACTGTTTCCCAGGTTGCAGCTGCTGCTGCCATCTTTTTTTTTTTAGTTCTGCGCATGCGCAGAACAATTTGCATTGAACTGCGCATGCGTGCAGTGCACATCCAGTGTGCACACGAGAAAACCGGCAGTAACACCAGTCAGAACCCACCCCTGGTATGTGTACTTATGCTAAAAATATTACTTATAATCTTTTGAAATTGTAATTCCAACAATTCTACTGATATTTTATACCAATCATCTTTTTTTTTTCCTTGCCGGGTATTATTGTATTATTGAAGTCAAAAAGACTATGTGGAAAATAAAAGTTACTGAAATGTGATTGTATTTGCTCACCTTGAAAACAGCTTGATAGAAAGCCATTTATCATTGCAGTAATTAATTTTGAATTTCATTCCCTTATTTTTAAAAGTATGTTATTGTACAGTATAAAACAATTCACTGATACTCCAAGTATGTTCAAAATACGCAAGCATCTAAATACAAGTGTTGCTTTATATACAAGGCCTCAGAAATAATTTCCTTGGAATTAAATACTTACACGATGCAGAAAAGTGAGTGCATTATTGAAGCCTTAAAGAATTGATGTTAACACCTCTATATTATATTAACAATTATTACAACTTCAACTACAGCACACTTAGCAATTATAAAATCCCTCAGCATTTCAGTTCAGGTATTGTATAATATGGATTTATATTGTACTCGATTTATAACCGAAAAACAAAGTTACTTCCTGTGGGATCTAAGTAAATTTGAGGGCTTATTTTTATCTGAACTGGCTAGAGCAGGGATCTCCAACCTTTGCAACTTTTAAGTCTGAAGGACTTCAGCTCCCAGAATTCTCCAGCCAGCTTTGCTGGCTGGAGAATTCTGGGAGCTGAAGTCCTTCAGACTTAAAGTTGCAAAGGTTGGAGACCCCTGGGCTAGAGAAATAATTCTCACCTGGCTACAGAATGTTATTTTGACAATTAACCATAATATCTGAATCAATTTAAATAGAAGTAAATACAATTTCAATAGGATGCACAATAGTTAAAATAAATTTCTCTTTTCTAAACTACACAAATGCAAATGTGGGATATGAAATAATTGCAGGAAAGATGTGCACAAATACCCTCATAACTATATATGGGCAGGGATATAGACCCAGATATATTACACACACACACACGGGCACCGCTTCTAGATAAATAAACATAAATGCCTATAAATATTGTGCTGCCGAAATAGCTTCCTTTGTAGCAGTTTTATGGTTTGTCTCTATCCATTCACAAAATATATATTTACCTATGTAAGCTACATGCATTATGAGTTGTGCTATCAGAAAAAAATAAATTATCTGAGCGGTAAATGAAACTCTTCCCTTTTGTGCATTTAATGCTACCTAATAATACGGAAAAGTAGCCTATTCTGCTTGAAGGAAGGTGAGCTTTTTAATCAGGTCTCCCAGCCTGCAAAGAACCTGCTTTGCTGGTGGAAGGAACAGGTTGCTGACCAATTTCTGCAAACTAATTGTCTTCTGAATTCAGAGTGCGTAGCAAATGCTGCTTAGAAAAATGGGATTTTCCTGCCAGCAATATTTGCTTCTTTGTCACTTTGATTTCATGCTTCTTTCATCAGCCTTCCTTCTTACCTATCCTCCTGCTACTTCGGTTTTGAACAGCCCCCAAATAATGTTTGATTTGTGCTTTCTGTACGTATTTGCCTATTCACCCCTTTGACTCTCCAAAGCTGAGTAGCAGAACCTCGGAGAAAAGCAAATTGGGCTGGATTCACTGCCGCATTCTGTGCCTGCCAAGCAGCAGCAAAGGCTGACCCAGAAGGTATTAGAGGCCACCGTCTCCCTCAATGTGCTTTAGATGTGTAACATCTAACAAGTTGTGTTCAAATGGAATTTTCCATCCCACCATTTTCTCCACTTAAGTTCTTTTTCTTAAAAAAAAATATGGTTACTTATTCAGTACACAAAACGTTAAACTCAATAGAATTAAATGTTCCTAAACATAGAATTTGCACAGAGGATTTCACGGGCAGAAAAATGGCAGGATTAATTATTTCTGTATGCTTGAAAAGGGTTCAAACCACTCTTGAAAATATAAATGGCACGTAAAAACAAATAACAGAAATCTCCACAGAATCCCAGACGCAATCCAGTTTGGAGACGGCTTACTCACTACTAAACTTCTTACTGTAAATTGTTAACTATTGCTTGAACCATCTGGGCGCAGCGAAATTTCATTTCAATGCGCTATTTGGGCTAGGGCAGGGGGTGTCAAACTCGATTTCATTGAGGGCCGCATCAGGGTTGTGTTTGACCCTGGGAGCCAGGTGGCCATGGTCAGGGTGGGTGTGGCTAGCTCGACGTCATTTGTGTCGGGTGCACCTGTGGCGGCCCAAGTGCTCCGCCAGTGAAAACAGACTCTCAAACTCTGTTTTTGGCTGTCATGGTCTCCTGAAACACTGCAAGCAAAAACAGATTTCAGGAGGGGTGACTGCAGCCCTTCCGGGCTCCATTTTCCCTGGTAGAGGCACTGTGGGCCAGTCTTTTCCTGTTTCCAGGGAGGCCTCGCGTGCCAGATCTAAGAATCCCATGGGCCGAATTTGGCCCCCAGGCCTTGAGCTTGGTGCTCCTGTGGTAGGATCTGTTTGTGAATTCTAAAAGTCTACAAGTGCATAACTGTGGCAATATTTTTACATTATTTAAGAATAGGTGTTACTGTGTAATGATTATAATGACATTGTTTTATAAATAATATAAATCACAATGGAACTGGGATCATTGCTGCAAAGCCATGTCTGCACTGTAATCTGGAAAACTGAGGTGTGTCTGCATGTCAAAACTTCACTATTGGATATTAGTGTCTCCATTATGGAGCATCACAAAATGTAGAGTTATCTGGGCTGAAAAATTCCATATTTCCACTCGATGGAAGCAAAGAGATACAGAAAACTCTGACATTTAGACGCCATTAATGCTATCTGGCTGATTTTTGTAGGCTGGATCCGGTACCCCTCAAAATTAAAGATGTGATATATATAATGTGGTGGCTCAGTGGCTAAGATGCTGATCAGAAAGGTTGGCAGTTCGGTAGCTCAAACCCCTAGCACCGTGTAATGGAGTGAGCTCCTGTTACTTGTCCCAGCTTCTGCCAACCTAGAAGTTAAAAAACATGTAAAAATGCAAGTAAAAAATAGGAACCACCTTTATGGGAAGGTAACAGTGTTCCATGCGCCTTCAACATTTAGTCATGCCACTCACATGACCATGGAGTCATCTTCGGATAGCGCTGGCTCTTCGGCTTTGAAATGGAGCTGAGCACCACCCCCTAGAGTCGGGAACAACTAGCACCTATGTGCAAGGGGAACCTGTACCTTTTATATAAGAACTGTGGGCAAAGTATGACTGGGATGGGATTTGTTTAACCATAAAAAGATAGCTGTTCATTGTTTAATTTGCAATAGACAACATTTAACAAGATGACAATTAATAATAAGCTGTAGACCATCTTAGAGAATGATTTTGGCTTGAACTTTAAAGAGACAATTGGCTACCTTATGACATCAACTAGGTTGCTCTCTACCTGCTCAAATTCACAGATGAATTAAAGTGTGTGGAAGTGTAGCAGGGAAGAGGATTTTAGCCATTGTACAGTAAACTGGAAGATAGGGAATTGGATTAGCAAAGGAAGGAACTTTGTGAGGCAGTTGTGCAAAACAGCAGAATATTTTTACCCAGTTCGGCGCATAAAGGGCCGATTCACTTAATGCTGGATATCTGGCATGATGCTCCTTGTGATTTTTGTTGTTGATATGGGCTTCGGGTCTTTCCCACAGAGAAGAAGAAAATAATCATGGGCCTAATCCAGTTCCTTTGGCAACCGGCTGTAATGCTTCATTCTGCTAGTTTAACCATTGCAAAAAATAGCGACTCTCGGGCAGGCATTGGGAGCATGCTATGCAGCAGTCAAAGAGTTTAGCATATATTGATATAGGTCAATATAAACATGACATTGCCATAGATGTATGCTATAGACCACCCAGCCAAGCAAAAAAAATAGAAGAATGTTTTTGATAACCACTTAACTAGAAAACACACCACAGTAGTAAATGGGGTGCCACCCAGAGGGGGTGTGGCAGGCCTGGGTCAGACCCAGGCTGCCAAACCACTACCGGTTCACCCAAACTGGTCCGAACCAGCAGGAACCCACCACTGGATGTACTCAGGATTTACCAAGCTGGCAGGAAACATGGACAACCATGAAGTTGTCAGAGAACATTAGAAATTAGGATCATATGAGCAAAAGAGTGGAGGTGCTAATGCAGCTGCTGAAGTGGCCACCACTTCCCCAAATTTCATTCCCATGGGAGTAGTGGGTCACTTGCATTTTGCAAGTTAGCACATTTGAGGAACCTCCGTTCAAAATGTGTTGCCCTCTGATGCAGTTTTAGTAATCTATAAATCTGCATCATTACTTTCAAAGCTCCATTCAGGCTTCCAGCAAAACGCAGAAATAACTCTTTACTTTGACGAAACCTACACGGAATTTCCCAACTAAACAAACTGAATTATTCAGGAACTGGGCCATTGTGTATTTACTCTTGGGCATGCTGAAGATTAAGAACTGTGCATTTTAATTCTATTAATATATTCTTCCCTTAAAAAGCAGCCCCTCTGTTCAAAACATGGTGAAGAATTTGGAAGGCAGCCATGAATTGTGTTTCCCATTCCTTTTATTGCCATAGTGTTTATTGTTCTTCTCTACCCTGTTCAAGACTAACAACCACTTAGCTGAAGTTGATCCGCTCTATAGAAATTTCTCATCTAGTAGAAGCAATGCTTAGAATTTCTTGTGCGGGACACTTAGCACCATCATTTACTAGTCCACAGTACTATTTCGTTGGAAATGAAACATTTTGCATCAATAATCAATTTGTTGCCATAATCACTGCAGAAACTGACAAGTTTATGGGGATGGTTATAGAATCAGTGTCAGTTACTGCAGTCATAAAAAGTGAACAAGATGTATTTTGGCCCATGATTGGCTGCTAAAAAACTAGCAGAGTGGTCTAAAATCCTGAAATAACAGCTTCGAATCCTTAAACATCTTCAATATTTTAGTTTGCCCATTAAGATCAACTTGGCAGGCTCTTCTCAGAGTCTCTGGCCCTGTCTTGTCTTCTTTCAGAAAACAATAGGGATTCCTTTTCATTCAAGTACTTACAGAATACGATCAATCCCAGGAACTAATCAGCCTTTAAACTGTTTATTAGATTAGATTTACTAGATTTTTTTTTAAGTGCCTTGTTTATATGTTTTTAATTTTTTCCAAGGCTTTTTCAAGCTCTTTGTTTTGTTCTAAGTCTGTAGAGATTCTCAGTCATCCAGGTCATGGTTGCCCCAAAGGTGTTTTTTCAGGGGGCAACTGGACTTTTTCATTTTTTCTTTGAAGACATTTCATTTCTCATCCAAGAAGCTTCTTCAGTTCTGACAGGATAGTGGGAAATGGAAGGATTTGTATTCCTTTGTTTTGTTATATTTTTCATCAACTCTGAGAATTTTGTAAAGCACTCTATACACTGTATTATTCTATCCCTATTAAGGACCACCCAGATATTTTACAGAGATTTTAATCAAGTTTTAGACTCTTTGAGAGATTGCAACATGATTATGGTTAATTTTAATTCTCATGTATGGACAAGTGTTACAAGCTCATATCATACAGTTTAAAACAGGGTTATATATATATATATGCTTTTTGTTCTATTACAAGGCTATGCTCCGTCTTCCCCCTAGTTATATATCAACCTTGATCCAGTGTTCACTATTTCTGAGTACTGTTTTTTAATCTGTTATTCTAATCTTGTGATAATATTTGATAAGTCAGTGATTCCCAGCCATGGCATGGATGCCTGGGGAATTCTGCAAGCTGAAGTCCACACATCTTAAGGTTGTCGAGGATGAGAAATACTGCACTAAATAAATCTTGAGTCTCCTGATTCAAAGAATGTATTAAATTATTCCTGTCTTCCTATATAGTCCAAAATATGTCTAACATTTTAAAGCGAGCACAGTTTAAAGACAATGAACTCAAGTCGAAATACATGTGATGTTATTGTCACTTCAGTGAAGATCGTGGTTGTAGGGAAAAATGAGGTGATGGGTAGGTTTCAAGAAATGTAAAGGACAAGATAATCAAATTTCTACTTGAAATTTGTTGCAGCAGAGAGCTGTTCATCCTTGTTGTTTACATCTTGATAACATAAAGTTCCCAGGCTATCATGTACAGGTAGAACATTGTGGAATCTCTCTAGATAGGACTCCATCCATGCTTGGCTAAGAATGAGATTTTAGGATTTTAGGAGCTGCCATGTGGTTTATTACAGCCATTATAGTACTTGGGAAAATTGTGCCAGATAGATAGATTAGAAGGTAGGAAGTGATTAGCATTTGGGGGGGGAAACATTTTAGTCAATTATATAGATAAATGTATAAGCCCTGTTGTGATATCCAATGATACAACTAATGCAACAAATTATTATAAGAATTATTAATCCTTTTTTCCCCTCCAAGTTGCTACTTAAGCATTGTTTATTTCTAAATAATTTATTTTTGATTATAAAAAAAGAAATAAGAATTGGAAGTTGTTGTTTTTTAATTAATAAATGTTCTTACAGGTTTTCTGGATTTAAAAAAAAACTTATGCATTGGTTATATACAGTACTTGTATATTTTATGGAAGAACAATTCTGAGAATTTTTTTTTAGAAAATGTTAAATTGCAAAACACTCTGGTTTGAATACATATAAGACTTCTCCCCAGCTATACAAGAATTAAAGGAAAACTCGGGCCAATAATTAACCAGTGATCTTTTTTTCCTATGTATTGAGACTAAGACCTTCCCACTTTAGGATGTGTAGAAAGTTAGCACCCACCCCTCTTAGAAGAATGAAATGTTTTAGGAAATATTAAAAAGGCAGAATATTATATTTTCCCTGAAGGAGAAACGGGTTTCTAAAGACAGAAACTCAGAGCTTCATCTCCCTGCCACCAGCAGATATTTGGTGCCCAGTGAGCAAGACTGGGCCAGCCTATCTACAAAACAAAAGATCTTCAGTTCCAGGACGATGGGATTAGCGTTCAGGGCAAAGCCATTCAGACACAATAGAAACTACATAACAAAGCCCCTATGTTGCATCTGCTCAAGCTTCAACCAAGCTTGACTCAGTTAATCAGCTATGACTCCTGAATAACCCCATGGGAGTCTGACAGCAGCCAATAGAATACATGCCCTTGCCAAAGGAACAGGAAGCTCAAGGGCAAGGCCCAAGAGAGGGTATAAATTTATTTATTTATTTATTTATTTATATTTATATCCCGCCCTTCTCCACAGAGAACCCTCTCTTTCCACTCCATGTGTTCAACTGCACTAGGACCATGGTTCTGCTCCATTGAACCATCTTTCCAATCAGCCTCCATGTTTCTAGTGTGTTTCTCCCCACTTGGAACTAAACCAGGTGGATATTTCTTCCAAAAGATGGGAGTGTTGTTTTCACCTGTATCTTACTATTGTTATTAACCAGGGGTTCCCAAGCCAGGACTATGGCCCACTACCAGGTTATGGCGTATTTGGAACCCTACCACGTGAGCAGCGGGCTGGTGGGCACATGCACATGTCTGTACACACAACTTTACTTGCACGAGCAGTGGGTTCACATGGCCCAGATCCCCCTCCCTTCCCCCAGTCGGGCCACCAAGATGTAAAAGTCCATCTAGTCCAGTGATGGCGAACCTATGGCACGGGTGCCACAGGTGGCATGCGGAACCATTTCTTAGGGCATGCAAGGCATTGCCCTGTTAGCACTAGCGTGCATGTGTGCGCTGGCCAGCTGATTTAGGCCTCCTTTTGAGGCCGTTTTTCACCCTCTGGAGGCTTCAGGGAAGCTCCTGAAGCCTCTGGAGGTGGGGAGGGAAGGCTGTTTTCACCCTCCCCAGGCTCCTAGAAAGCCTCTGGAGCCTGGGGAGGGCAAAAAAAAGCATGCCAAAAGCAGAGGGTCACGCACATAGCATTATGGGTGTGGCACACCCACGCACGACCCCCCTGCGCTCCCCCCCCGCTTTTGGCACGCGAGCCAAAAGTAGTTAGCCATCACTGATCTAGTCTCATATTCATTGCTTTCTGGTCTTACCCTAGCCACCTCACACGTCCAGTAAATTTAACTCTGATAAATTGGAAAGAAATTTATTTATATTCTTGCTACAGAATACAGGTGGTCCTTGATTTAGCACTGCATTGTAAAATTCATTGTTAAGCATCATGGTCATTATTAAGTGGAGCATTGTCCCCGCAATTTATGACCTTTTTTGCCACAATTGTTAAGCAAACTGCTGCAACTATTAAGCAAGACCTCATATAACCACAATTTGCACCTTTATTTGCCAGCTTTCCTGTTGACTTTACTTGTCAGAAACTCATCAATCAACATCAAGTAACCCCGGGATGCTGCAACCAGTATAAATGGGAGCTGGTTGCCAAATGTCAAAATCACAATCACATGACAATGGATTGATGTGATGGTTGTAACTCAGGGGTGTCAAACTGGTGGCTTGTGGGCCGGATAGGTCATGTCCAGGCCACGCCCACTCCAGCTCTGTGAATGGGAAAAACATCACGAAACATCACATGATGGCAACGTGATGTGGCGAGTTTGACACCCGTGTTGTAACTTTATGAGTGGGTCGTAAATAATTTTTTCAGCCATCATAACTGCAAATCATCATTGAACAAACCGTCATAAATGAAGGCCTACCTTTTGCATAAAACAAAGATATTAGTGACAAGGGAAGAGATTATAAAATATTTGCTTTTCAATAGAAGCAGCAACCACAGAGTAAAGTTAATTGGACTAATCAAGTACATAATAGTTTCAATTTAATAAATTAACCTTTAATTTTTTTTTAATATTCAGCCTTAAAATGCTGTGCAAAAGATTACAGAGAAATTTTTATTTTAAAACATTATAACTCTTCCAGTAATTGCACATACCAGTATCTAAGCTTTTTATTTACCTGCACCATTACTACCGGAAACGATCAATATTATTTCTTGGTCCTAATAACGTAGCTATCTGATTGAGAGGGAGGGGGCATTTGTTCTTATATTATTGAAGAATTATAATGATGTTTTCTGACACGAGTTTTACAACTTCTTTCAATGTGGCTTATATAATCTATCTTGAAGGATGATAAAGATTCAAGTAATTGCTCAATTCCTCATTAAATGTTGACGCTAATAACATTTTCATGCTGACTTGTATTACCTTTGTATTATTGTTAGCAGTATTATCTTTGTGGTTGCATAAAAAGGCAAGAATACTAAATTCCCTATGGATACTTTAGATATACAGTCAGAAAAGGGGCAAAAGTGACTTCACTGATTCAGAAAAAGGCCTTTGATATAGTAGAATTGGCATGTTTGACACATTTTACACAATTTATAATTTCCCTTACATATTGGAATAATTATCCCAATAAAATATTCTGTGTGTTGATTTAAACATTTCAAACAGTTTATTTCAAATTAATAATGGTATAAATTGTTTTAATATCTTCATGAGTTACGGGAAATGAATCCTGTCGAAATGAATACCAGTTCAAGATTCATATTTCTACTTAGGGGAATTCCATTTCAAGAGGATATACCAATTATTAACAAACTTTATGAAAAGAACAAATCCCTAAATCCCGACTAAATCATGTAATTTTATTATGTAATGACAGGGATTTTAATTTCCTGACTTTCAGTCTTATTACATTTGATTTTTATTTCTCTATGGAATCCAAGTGATCAAAACCAAATCCCATTACAGATACAATTAAAACATTAATATGTGACTCAGGACATGGATTTATCTATTTATTTGTCAAAATTCTACTTCCACTGTTACCTTCTATAAGAAAGATATTAAGATGACAGCATACTTTTGAGCCATGATTAGACTTGCTTTCAAGATACCTAGACTTCCTTAGCTAACAATTATGACTCATTACATTCTATAATACCATGATGGTGATCCTATGGCATGCGTGCCACAAGTGGCACGCGGAGCCATTTCTGAGGGCACACGAGCCATCACCCTAGGTCATCTGCAGTGCGCATTTAGCACCACTGGCCACCTGATTTTCGGCCTTCGAAGGGCCTCCAGAGGGCTGGGGAAGGCCATTTGTCCCTCCCCAGGCTTCAGGAAAGCCTCCGAAGCCAGGGGAAGGTGAAAAATGGGCCTACCGGAACTTTGGAAACGGCTGTTTCTGGCTTCCGGAAGACGTCCGGGAAGCTGGGAGAGGCCATTTTTGCCCTTCCCAGGCTTCAGATGGGTTTTTATTTATTTACTAGCCAATAACCCAGCATTGCCCAGGTAGTTATTTATAGGGGGAAAATGTCTGGACCAGACATAATTTCTAATGTTGGATTTTCCCCCTTACCAGAGGGAGCCCTCTTGTGCAGTACTGTAAAGCCATTACCATGGCAACTCCACTGTGCTGTACAGTAGAATCAGAGGTGGGTTCCTCTCGGTTCTCACTGGTTCGGTGGAACCGATAGTGGAAATGGTGGCTGGGTCTCAGAACCAGTAGGGACAGCATGCTTGCCACGGCACCGAACTGGTTCCCCAATCACCGCGACATCTTTTTTGACCTTTTTAAATATTCTGCGCATGCATAGACCTATTTATAGGCTACTATGCAGTCATGCAAAGTGGCAAAATTGTGTGTGCACCAAACCGGCAGTAATGCCAGCAGAAACCCATCCCTGAGTAGAAGCCATTTTGTGGCAGTACAGTAGAAGCCATTTTAAGACACAACAGGCTGTGTCTTAACAGAACACACACCCCAGGGGGTTTTAGGGGTGTCTTACCCCCACAATATTTGTTTCCAGAGAGTAAGTCATCTGTGTACCAAGTTTGGTTGAAATTGCTCAAGACATTCCAGAGATGTGCTGGAACACATACACACAGCCATTTTCATAGAGATATGATAGATAGATAGATAGATAGATAGATAGATAGATAGATAGATAGATAGATAGATAGATAGATAGATAGATAGATAGATAGATAGATAGATAGATAGATAGATAGATAGATAGATAGATAGATAGATATTTCAGGATGATATTGCTTCCTGACTTCATCTCTTGAATAAGGAGATTTGGCTCATGGTTATAGCTCTATAAGATTAATAAACTATCTAGGGCAGGGATGTCCAAACTTGGGAACTTTAAGACTTGTGGACTTCAACTCCCAGAATTCCCCAGCCAGCATAGCTGGCTGGGGAATTCTGGAAGTTGAAGTCCACAAGTCTTAAAGTTCCCAAGTTTGGACATCCCTGATCTAGGGTATTCTATTATTGCTTGTTTCTCTGTTTTAAAATGAATACGTTCATTTACCGATTTTGTATTTTACAAAAAGAGAAAAGACTTTTCTTTAGTCAAAAGTTTTTTTAAAGAAAAATAATCCCAGTTGCAAATTCCCACGCTGAATTACCTTTTTATATTACCCAAGCCCTTCTGCTGCGCCAATACTCCACCTCTAAGCCAGTTATGAAAGTCTTCCCATTCTCTCTCCAGGTTATGCATTTGTGAATTGTACCTTCACTTTTAAATGCCCAGTTCTTTTGTAAATGACCCAAGCAGTTGCTCCTTGGACCATTGCGAACTTTCACCAAGCTGACTGGTTTTCTTAAAGGTACAGCCCAACAGTAATGAAAATAATAGATGAGACGTGAGACATCTGAAAGCTTCATTTGGGGGGGGGGGGAAAGGAACCTGTAATACAATAGGTAAGGATTTCAATGGTATTTAATGCATTAGGTGATGCAATGCATTACTCCACCTAATACATTAAAGGTATTAGATAAAGCTCTTAATTGGTTACAACAAAGCATTTGCCAAATCCCACAATTTCTTGGATGGGATGGGGATTTCCCACATCTCATACTGAACAGAGAACTTGGAGCAAGACTACATTTCCCCTTCTAGCTTTTCCAGGGTTTACTGACCAGGTTTTCCTAAATGAAAGGGGTTTCATAAAGCAGTAATTGTTTTCTCCTCAACAGACTTCTGTAAGTAGGCACTGTATTTGCACTGGCCTATCACAGTGTTGCAGCCTTAGGCATAGGATGGAGGCTACTTCAGAACAGCTGGCTGGCCATTGTAAGCTTGGCACCTTTAGTGCTGGCTATGAAGAAATGAAAAGGTGTACAACTTTAAGTGTTTTTTGGAGTATAAGACACACCTTTTCCCCCACTAAAAGAGGGTGAAAATTTGGGTGCGTCTTATACACTGAAGCCCCATACATAAGCCCCACACACACACCGGCCCCAACCCTTTGGCCTCTGCCTCCCAGCAATTTACCTCTTTGCAGCAAAAGGGGGCTTGTGGAGGCTTCAATAGGCTATAGCAATACCTGCAGTCTGTAACAGCTGATGATTGGGAGAAATTGAAAGTGAAACTTGCTGTTTGTTCCATGGCAAATTGCTGGGAGGCAGATTTTTTTCTTGTGCTAATCAGGCTGTTTGCTGCAAGGAGGTAAGTCAACAACTATAATTGCCTATAGAATGTTCAAATTATTAGACTTATTTTTTAAAGACTGCTTTATTATTATTCTAGACAACTTAACAAAATGAAGAAGCTTTTTAAAATAAATGTTTGAGCTGAAGAGGCCCCATGCTATTGTTTTAAAAAGTGCTATTCTTTTAAATAGCAGAGAATAACTATACTTCCAGAAAGCACATCAATTTTAACAGCATCTTTACAAGTATAGTCTGAAATATGACATTACAAACAGTGTATATTGTCTGTAATGTTTGTTGCAAGGAGGCAAATTACTGGGAGGCAGAGGCAGATATTTTTCCCTTGTTTTCCTCCCCAAAATCTAGGTGCGTCTTATACTTTGGAGTGTCTTATACTCTGAAAAATGAAGTAATTCCCAGGCTCATATATGAAATTCCTTTAGGCTTATGTCCATGCAATCTTGTAACACTCAACATCTTTGCTGACCTCTGAAGTTCACATCAAAAGAACTGAAGCTTGGGTAACCAAAGGCTTGAAAAATGACTTGGAATAATTAGGCTTATTTCAGAAACACTTCTGAGATCAACCTTCATATTTAGATGATCATGAGTATTTCTTCATATGTTGCGTATAGTGCTAAATTATCAGGAATCTCTCAACTTAGTTTGTGTTCCACTGAACTTTAACAATAGAGAATAACATAAGCAGTCAGTTTATCTTGATAACAGGGTTTAGATATTACACAGACCCAGGGGTGGGCTTCAAAAATTGAAGCAACGGGTTCGCTGCCCCATTGCTGGGTGGGCGTGGCTGTGGTGGGCGTGGCTTAGTCAGCCACCTGCACCACGGTGGGGTGGGGGCATTTCTCGCTCTCCCCAGGCTCCGGAGGCTGTCCTGAAGCTTCTGGAAGGGCGAAAACAGCCTCCCTGGGCTTTGGAGGCCCTCTGGAGGCCAAAAACGAGTGTGTTTCCAGCTTTCTGGAACTTCCGGTAGGCCCATTTTTCGCCCTCCCCAGGCTCTGAAGGCTTTGCTCAAGACTCCGGGAGGGCAGAAATTGCTTTTCCCAGGCTCTGGAGCCCTCCAGAGTCCAGAAACAGTCTCATTTCTGGACTTCCAGAACCTCCAGTAGGTCTGTTTCCTCCCCCTACCCGAGCCTCTGCGTGTGCCCTTATTTCCTGGCATGATTAACGGGTTGCGTGGAGACTCCTGGGAGGGGTGGGGTGGGGCGGGAGGAGCCAACCAGGGGTGGCATTTGTGAATTTGCCGAACTGGGCAGAATCATAGCTAGAGGATCGCCTGAATCTGTACGAATCCCCAGCAGCCCACCTCTGCACAGGCCCCAAATCTTATTTATGGAGGTGGTGTAACTTTTTTTACATGCAGGATATCAAAAACAATCTCTCATCCTGGCCTGGATTGTGGCTAGTAAGCATATGACTTGCTCAGTGGTCAAAGGTGGAGAATTGTAACCCTAGAGAAAAAACATCCCATATCATTTAGCTCAGGTGACAACTCAAATCATATATATTTCCAGACATTTGCTAGCTAAAGTAATTCCAGGACTAAGTCATTAGGATTTCAAACTGGTTTTAAAGAAAAACAAATACTGAATTTTTAAACTTTTTTCCCTGTGTATATTTGTGTGTGTGTGTGTATGTGTGTACTACTGTGTACTTTGTGGGAAAAAAGCAGTTTATAAGGATATAATGATCATATATGGCACACATACAGACACATTTTTAAAATAAAATAAGGAAATATTAATGGAACCCACTTTATTTTTTTAAAAAAAAATATTATGCCAACAAATGAGTTCACGCACCTCTGACTTGAGTAAGTAAGGTGTACAGCCTAAGGTCCCTTCAAATAAAAACAGATAAATATCCATTTTGTCTTCCAAAATTACAGCATATTATGGTTAAACTAGTTTTCTAAACAGAGGTATATCCCATAGTTCCAGGAGCTGATCAAGAGAATACTCCCTCATCCAAGATAGAGGGCCTACAGGAGTGAAGTCATTCTGGAATCTCCTGCTATTTTAGGAGATGTCCTTTCATAAAATTAGAAGAAATAAATCACTTAACAAAACATGTAAAAACCAAACAAGCTGCCTACAGTCATGCAAAACTGAGTTAATAACAAACAACTCTGACTCAAGAGTTTAATATCCAATCTGTCTGTCTGTCTGTCTCTCTCTCTCTGTCTCTCTGTTTCATAAATATTTTCTCAACCATGGCTCTAGGGGACTTACGGGTAGTCTCTACTCCAGAGGTGGGTTGCTCCCGGTTCAGCCTGGATCAGGGGGCTCTGCCTATCCTCCCGGACACTTCTGAGAGCACGAGACCACAAGAGTGAACCGGTAGTGAAAATTTTGGAAAACCACTACTGCTCTACTCTTATAATAAATGGCAAGATGGTCCCCAGGATCGTAAGAAAATCCTAAATACGTAGCGGCAAGATTCAAGATTCAATTATTTCATCCAGAGCAGGGGTGTCAAACTCAAGGCCTGTGGGCCAAATCTGGCCTGCAGGGTGCTTAGATCTGACCTGCGGGGCTGCCCTGGAAACAGAAAAGGACCAGCCCATGATGCCTCTGCTAGCAAAAACAGAGCTTGGCAGTCTGCCAAGCAATAATTGATCCAAAACAGAGCTTGGCAGGCGACCAACCAATAATGGAGCTGGGGAGGACCATGCGCGGGCCTCTCGAGCTCTATTTTTCCTGTCAGAGGGTTGCAGGAGCCGCCGAAGCCTGCCAAACTTCGTTTGGGGCCACCACAGGTACTTCCGGCACAAGTGACATTGAGCTGGTCATGCCCAGCCTGGCCACACCTACCCAGTCCCCAAGGTCAGACACAACCCTGTTGTGGCCTTCAATGAGATTGACACCCCTGATCTAGAGATATAGCACATTCACCATTCATACACATCTGTAAGTGAATATCCTGTAAGAGTAGTATTGGAGCAAAACACCAGCAAAAATATTTAGCCACATTATAGTTTGTAGAGTTCAAAATAATCTAGGTCATTGTTCTCCAACCTAGAGTCTGAATGGGACAATTTACCACAGCCAACTCACTCCAGCCAACTCACCATGGCCATCTTGCCATGGTCAAGTTGCCCTGGGACAACTTGCCATAGGACAATTTAACAATTCAATTTAGTTATTTAAAATAAATTTTAAAATATTTTAATTTTTATCATTTACATTTCATTCTCTCCCTCCTTTTGCATCCTTTCTTTAATAATTCTATTCATCAATATTAATGTAGCTCTTGTTAGCCCATGGCAAGTTGGCCATGTTGAGTTATCCCATTGCATGTTGGCTGTGGCAAGTTGGCCATGGTGAGTTGGCCATGACGAGTTGGCCACGACGAATTGTCATAAACCCATAAAGGTTGAGATAGCAACCTGCCATGCTGCTAATTTTTGAAGTCAAAATTCTATCATGTTTTCATGATGTTAGATTGGAAATATTATTTTAGGATTAAATCACAAGTGGAATTCATAACTGAAAGGGTCCAGTAAAGAGCTGCACAATTTTTATGAGAAAGGCACCATTATGAGAACATGGCAGTGCACTGATGAAAACAAACAAACAAATACTCCAGGAAGTAACTTTATATCTCAGCCTCCAAACTTATTTGGGAAGGTTTAAGTAAACCTTCTATTTTTACAATGCAATTATATGTTGCCTATTCATAAATAAGAACCATTAGGATGAATGGGGCTGGTCTTTAAAAAGGGAGATAGATGGAGGGTTGCAGCGTTCATCTTGGTTGCTGAATCTCCAATTTAGGAAGCTGACTTATTGGACTTTAGGTTTATTAGAATAATTGTATTGAGCAGAAAAGAAGGAATTCTGAATTTAGGTTTTTAGTAGTTGAGGACAGTAAATCTTTCAGAAATGGAAAACTAGACAGAAAATAATCCATTATTTACTCTGAATTGACTAATAATTAAAATTATTCGTCAGTTCTTACCTTTTATTACAAAATATCTAAACTTTCTTTTTTTTTTCTTTTTTTCCTCTTGTAAACTTTTTTATTTTTCCATTTTCACAGCATATAGTCACATGTATACTATTACACAGGCAACATCATTTTGTATTATTAAGTGTTGACATCAATTCATCTTACCATCAACTCCCAAAACACCATTATTTAGCTTTTCTGCTCTCCATGCACCATATTTGTCCTTATCCATCACTTTCTTCTCCCTCTTTCTCCTCCCACTCCCTAACTCCTTTCTCCCCTCTGTCACCCTTCCCTACTCTACTTCTCCTTCCTCTCTCCTTCTCCTCTCCCACCTTTCCAGTCCTCATTTCTCTCCTCCTCTTCCTCCCTCTTTTCCCTCTCTCCTATTCCTTTCTCCTTCCTTTGCCTCTCTTCTTTTCTCCCCACTCTTATCATTTACTTGGTGTATTTCAGCTTCTGAGCAAGCTCCGTTTTATGTTTATGTTTATTTTTAATGGAAGTGAATGGCATATGTATGTTGAAGAAGATTTGTTATATGATTTGCTTTTCATATTAATGTATTTTAAAATATATTTTTAATAAAATGTTATATCAATTTTTTTGGGTAAGTCATCAATATCACAAATGTGAGGTGGGCGGCTACATAAATTGAATAAATTTCATAATGTTATGTATGGTTCTAATGATCGAAAGGCTGCTCATTTCGGACATAAACAAGTATCCAAAGAACCATGGTCTCATCTGGATTTTTTTTTTAAAGCTCTGGGGATTACCGAGACAACTGCTGATAAAGTAATGCAGATGTGTGACATTTCAATTATGTAATGACCAGTTCTTTGAGTTTTAATTTCTGAGCAATTTGTTTAAATAAGTCTGTGGCAACCAAGGCTTCAAAATACATTCACAAAGTGCTACTTAAATACACATAGAGAAAATAATAGTTATTAGGTTGGTCAATATTATAGTGAGCCAACATTTTTTAAAACAATGATTGAATGCAAAGAAGCAAGCTTAAGTAAGTGTGTGTGTGTGTGTGCGTGTGCGTGTGTCTGTAAGAGGCTTTGAAAGAAAACAACTAGGCACCATCACTATATATTTGAAAGGTAGAAACCTAAACCAAATTTAGAAGCATAATTTTACTATATTGCAGATAAACCAATAACTTCTCAAAGTTTTTAAACAATCCTTGTAAAGTAATTCTTGTTTACTTTATTATTGTCTAACAATGTGCGATTATTGGGTAATACAGAAAAGTAATGATGATTCTGATGTATGGTATCCAGGGGTGGGTTCTGGCTTCTGTTACTGCCAGTTGGGTCAGGGACATGCTTTGCGTGCGTGCTACATGCACATGCCCAGTGGTAAAAAATTGTTTCTGCACATACGCAGAAGCAAAAAACAAGATGGTGGCACCTATGGCACTGCCGGCGCCACTGATAGAACCGGTTCGGTAACTGAGTTACTACCTAATTGGCTGAACCGGGCTGAACCGGTAGGAATCCACCTGCGATGGTATCTTTATTAAAACCCACTGGATTGGATACAAACCCCTGCTTGGCACAAGCAAAATCCACCCCTCAAGGAACGTAGGGTTACAAAATAGAGAATAGAGAATAATAGAGTTACTACGGTTTTAAGTACCATTAGTAATACTTCACAACATCTTGACTCTATCCCTCTATTTATGCAACCTAGTATTGCATTAACGAATTATTCACTAGAACTCCAAGATGCCGTCACAGTTACTATTATTGAGCTAGATTTCACCTAATCTATACTTGTACATTTGGTTTTTGCTGCCTAAATGTAAAACCTTACCTTTTTCTACATTAAATTTCATTTTGTTGGATAAGGCCCAATGTTCAAATCGACAGTTTGGATCCTGAGCCTATCATTTGGGCTGTTGGCTATTCCTGCCAGCTTAGTGCCATCTGTTAGTGATGCTGTCGATCTCAAATTTTTTTTTAGCTTACCAAGAAGTAGGTTGTGTTCTACTTCATTGAACGTGTTACTGAAAACCAAATATACTATGTCCACAGCATTTTGCTGGTCCATTAATTTAATCAGTTTGTCAAAGGATAAATAAGATTGGTTTGGCACGATCTGTTTTCAATAAACTCCTATTGGCTTCTGATAAAACTTTGCTTGCTTCTAGATGTTCACAGATTTGTGGCTTGATATCTTTTCCAGAATCTTCCCAGATGTTTATGTCAGGCTGATTGGCCTGAAGTCTCCTCGATCTGTTTCCCTTTTTTGAAGATGGGAACCACATCAGCTCTTTTCCAGTCTTTAGATAATTCCCAGGTACTCCAGGATCTTTGAAAGGTATGGTCCAATTGTTCTGAGATAACATCTGCCAGCTCCTTCAGACCTCTAGGATATAATCCATTAAGTCCTGGTAATTTGAACTCCTCTAGATCAGACAAGTGTTCTCTTACCATTTTCTTGTTTACAATATTCTTGTTGATTTGAGCGTTCCTTGGTGCTCTCTGAGCTTGGTTGTTTTCTTGTAGACCTTTCATGTCCTAAAGTAATGTAACATCATCAGTGCTAGCCTGGGTAATGAAACATCTGCAAGAAAACAACCAAGTTCAGGGACCACCAAGACCCCTGAAATCCACCCTGTTTGTATTACCAATTACTTGCCTGCTCTAGATTTCACAATGTCGTGAAATTACTAGGAATATTAGCAACTTCAGTTGTCAGCCAGGGGTTTGGATCTAAGCCATAGCTGTCACATTCTTTCAATAGAAAAAAGAAAAAATAATAAAAATGTAAAATTTAAAGTACTGAGAAATGTTGTATCATTTGTTGGTAGTCTCCATTTATCTCTCAATGTTTTTCATTTTGGTATATGTTACATTGATATCAGTTGCATAAAGCCACAATTATCCTGTCAAAACATGTTGAAACAGCATATTCAGCATTTTCATAGATACTTTACATATTTGTTAGCATTCTATAGGCTATAATATCAAGTAAGCTAAAAACTCTAATTCTTATAACCTGATATAGTAAGTCTAGCTGTCCTGACAGAAGGAAAGCTACTGAAAGCAATCACTCTGATTTTTTTCCTTCCTAGAGTATAAATATATCTTACAATCCATCTGAAGTTCAACTGTTTATATTAAATATCAATAAACCGTAACATGCACATGCCCTTATTGTTGAAAAATATTTGGGAACAGTCTCAAAGATGGTGCATTATTATTTATCAAGGATACACTTTTTATTAAACTATGCAGAGGAAGGCATTTATAAATTCTTTAATAAATCTGATCTTAAGTGAATACTTGCAAAACAAAACTGGAGTGATCTAAATAAGACAAAGATGAGTAGAATAGAAAGATGAGGGAATAGAAAGGGAACTTATCAAATTTGCAGATGATACTATGCTGGCAGGAATAGTTAGCACCCAGACTTGAACACTGGGCCCTAACAAAATGAAATTCAATGTAGAGAAAAGTGAAGTCCTACACTTACCATATTTTTCAGAGAATAAGACGCACCAGAGTATAAGATGCACCCAGGTTTTGAAGAGGCAATTTTTTTAAAAAAAGTTGGTAGGTAGATAGAGGGATAGAGAGGGAGAGAAAGAGAGAGAAATACAGTAGGTAGGTAGGTAGGTAGGTAGGTAGGTAGGTAGAGAGAGAGAGAGAGAGAAATACAGTAGGTAGGTAGGGAGTCAGAGAGTGTAGATAGGTAGGTAGGTAGAGGGATAGAGAGAAATATATAGAGAGAGAAATACAGTAGATAAGTGGGGGGGAGAGAGTAGGTAGATAAGTATATAGGTAGATAGAGGGGGGAGATAGAGAAATAGAGTAGATAGGAAGAGAGTGTGTGTAGATAGGTAGGGAGAGGGATAGAGAGAGATAGAGATAGAGATAGAGAGAGAGAGAGAGAGAGAGAGAGAGAGAGAGAGAGAGAGAGAGAGAGAGAGAGAGAGAGAGAAATACAGTAGATAGGTAGGGAGAGAGAGAGAGAAAGAGAGAGTAGCTAGGTAGGTAGGTAGATGTTTCCAGGTGTATTTACCCATGTGCTGGAGAAGGAAATCACTGACCACCTTTGGAACAAATCTTTGTTTCTGCAGGCACAGTACTTGACCAACGTAATTCTCATCAATCACTCTAACTAAACAGCTTTCCAAAAGGGGGGGGAAAACCCTTTTTGCACTTTGCAAACCTCCCCCAAATGGCCCGTTTTTCGCAAAAATGGGTCCTTTTCTTTTCAAATAAAAGGCATGAAGAGCCTTTGGGGGGAGACTTGCAGAGTGCTCCTGGGAGGGGCAAAATGAGGAAAAACGGCCCTTTTTTCATGAAAAGGGCCATTTTTTTGTCAAAAAAATTGCATGCATAGCCTTATGGAGGCTTATAGAGTGCTGCTGGGGGCTGGGGGGGCAAAACGCCCTGTTTTTTGCTCATTTCTGCCCTCCCCAACCCCCAGGAGCTCTCTGGAAGCTTCCATAAGGGTATGCGCACGGCCATTTTAGTGAAGGGGCGGGGTTTCAGGAGGCAAAAAATGCTGTATTTGATGTATGACGCACCCAGATTTTCAGCCTCTTTTTGGAGGAAAAAAGGTGTGTCTTATACTCCAAAAAATACAGTAAGTAAGAAAAACCAAAAGTACACATATGGACTGGGTGGAACCAGGTTTAATAGCAGTAACTGTGAAAGGGATCTTGGAGTCTTAGTGCACAACCAATTAAATATGAGCCAACAGTGTGCGAGGGCAGCCAAAAAAGCCAATGCAATCCTAAACTACATTAACAGAGGGATACAATCAAGGTCAATCAAGTGAAGTACTAATACCACTCTATAAAACCCTAGTAAGACCACACTTGGAATACTGCATCCAGTTTTGGTCACCACAATTAAAAAAAATATGTTGAGACTCTAGAAAGAGTGCAGAGAAGAGCAACCAAGATGATTAGGGGACTGGAGACTAAAACATACAATGAACAGTTGCAGGAACTGGGCATGGCTAGTCTAGTGAAGAGAAGAATCAAGAGAGACATGATAGGAGTGTTCTAATATTTGAGGGGTGCCACAGAGAGGAGGGGATCAGCCTATTTTCCAAAAGCACCTGAAGGCCAGACAAGGATTAATGCGTGGAAATTGAAGAAGGGGAGATTCAACCTGAAAATAAGAAATTTTTTTTTTGACAGAGCAATGAACCAATGGAATAGAAGTTGCCTTCAGAAGTTGTGGAAGCTTCATCACTGGAAGCTTTGAAGAAGAGACTGGCAGAAATGGTGTAGAGTCTCCTGCTTGGGCAGTGGGTTGGACTAAATGACCTACAAGGTCCCTTCCAACTCTGCTATTCTAATCTAATTAAACATTAATAACTATGAATATTCACCTGGATATTTCAGTAAAATAAAATATTAGCCTTTATTGATTAAAATTAAGAGTTTATTTTATTTATTTATTTTATTTAATTTAATTTATATACCGCCCTCTCTCCCGATTTGGGACTCAGGGATAATAAAAAGATAAAATACATATAAATACAATCAATTAAATAAATTAAAGATTAAATTAAATAAGTTTAACCCGTGCTAAAATAATTTAAGACCCTATTAAAACAATGATAAAAACAAACTACTGTCCCTATTCAATTAAATTTTTATTGAAGAAAACTGATGCTTAAATTTATAAAATAAGAGAATCAGGCAACCATTGTTATTAGACATAATTGCCATCTTCTCTAGACTATAGTAATGTCTTACTATTTCTAATTACAGAAAAATAGGTTACATAACAGTACTCCTTGCTATGTTTAATTCATATCTCCACAACTTGTGATCTACTAACAATTTAAGTTGGGGCTTTGGAAGACTCAATTTGAAAATTCATCCGAGCAAGTAAAAAAAAGAGTAAAAATTACATGTATAGAGGCATGGACAAACAGAAGAACATTATAAAGAACTTCAAGTATTAATTCTTTCATCAAAAGGCCCAGATCAAAATAAATAATTCTTCATTTACTGGAAGGTTAATTAGTAGAGGACATATTTACTGGCAGATCATAAACTGTGCAGACCTGATATCTTACATCAGTATCAATCACAGATTAAGCCACACATCCTCCAAGCAAGTAAATAAATTAGTTAATCTGATTACAGCTGGGCAATATACGTATTACCTGCCCATGACATATTTCATTTTGTTATTAAAGATAGTATTTTATGGCCTTGTAAATGCCTGCTACAAAATCTTATGACATCTTTAAGACTAACACATTTATTTTGGTGAGAATGGAATGGAATGAGCTGGAAGGGACCTTGGAGGTCTTCTAGTCCAGCCCCCTGCTCAAGCAGGGGAACCTATATTATGTCAGATATGTAACTGTTTAGACTTAAAAACATCCAGTGATGGAGTGCCCACAATTTCTGGAGGCAAGCTGTTCCACTGGTTAATTGTCCTTACTGTTAGGAAGTTTCTCCTTAAATCCAGGTTGCTTGTCCGTCTGATTAGTTTCCAACCATTATTTCTTGTCCTGCCCTCCAGTGCTTTGGAGAATAATTTGACCTCCTCTTCATGGCAGCCCCTCAAGTTGGGTTTCTATGAACTAGTTCAATTCACCTAATCAAGTCAGGTCACATATATAACATTTTCCAGGTAGTACAATCTCTTTGATGATTAATTTTACTTCTTTACTTAAGCAAGATGGCTCATGCTGGTTTTCCAGTTCTCGCAAATAGCATGAAACTGTGGAGTTCTTGGAATTCTCTTAATTGGGTTGAGATGCACTAAGAACACCATGCTTCAACCTTGAGCTATGTGTATTCTTTTTCATTGGAACTTCAACACAAAAGTGCAAATCTCAGCAATAAAAAGTATTAAGAGTTAAAAAGTACACTCCAGCATCTTGTAATTTGAATACAGTGGCAACACAAACTATTTTGTGCTGCACTGCATTAAATTATTACAAGTAGGATCTTCAGTTGTAGCTGTATCACACAATAGGAGCATCAAAGGAGATTTTTATAAACCCTGTAACTCCAGCCTACCTGCTCAACTGGCAGAAGTGATTAATTAAATGCCCATCTTTCCTACAAGGAGATGAAGAACCTCAGATCCTGTACTCCCCTCCACATTCTTATTAGCCTAATGTGAATGCTCAACTATCAGTTAACAGATAAATACCCTATAGCTCTAGTGGCAAATTGGCCAGTTGCAAATTGGCTTCTAATGAATGTGATCCAAAGAACAGTGAAGTGTAGCAACATGTCTATATATTAATCCAGTATTCTTCTAGGCCAGGGGTCTGCAAAGTCGGCTCTTTTAAGACTGGTGGACTTCAACTCCCAGAATTCCCCAGCCAGCCATGCTGGCTGGGGAATTCTGGGAGTTGAAGTCCACCAGTCTTAAAAGAACCGACTTTGCAGACCCCTGTTCTAGGCTACTAGATTAGATTCCATTTGTGCAATTTGTAGTTCATTTCTGTATAAAACATAGAATTCATCCTAAATAATTCTACATATGCCCTATTCTCTATAGCAGTGATGGTGAACCTTTTTTGCCTCGGGTGCCTAAAGCACACACGCTGGGGCTATTGTGCATGCTCGTGTGCCTACCTCCATAATTTAGTTTTGTTTTATTTGATTTGTTCTATTTGATTTAGTTTTAGCATAATTTAATGCCTCCAATGCCGTGCCCCCTGAGAATACATCTGTGACACCCCCTGCTGTCCAGTGCATGTACACACGGCTTTTTTTGGAGCCTGGGGAGGACAAAAATGGCCTCCCCCAGAGGCCGGAAACAGCCCATTTTCTGACTTTTGGTGGGCCCGGTAGATCCATTTTTTGCCCTCCCAAGGCTCCAGAAGCTTTCTAGGAGCCTGAGGAGGGGGGGGGGGGGGAAGGCCCAACACAAAAACCGGAAGTTCAGGAATGGACTTCCAGGTTGCCCGTTGGGCCTATTTTCTCCCTCTGGAGGCTTCAGGAGGGCAAAAAATGGCTGAAAATCAAGGCCGAAAATCAGCTGGCCAGCACGCTCATGTGCGCTGGAGCTGACAGGGCAACGCCTCACATGCCCTCAGAAACGGCTTGGCGTGGCACCCGTGCCATAGGTTCGCCATCGTGGCTCTATAGAATACGGAATTCGTGTTACAAAAATAGCATAGGGTGGTTTTGTTTGTTGAAAAACTAATTTTTGCTGTTGTTCTTACCTAGGCTTCTCTTTTATTTCCTCTGGGAGGGGCCATTCATCATCTACTTGTGGCCTTACTCCCAAGTCGACCCCTGTTCTTTAGCTGTTCCCTTCATCTGACAACTCTGCGCATGTGCACACTGGGAACAGGCTCCAGCTCCTCATCTGCCCCACTGACGTCTGATTCTGAAGGCAGCTGATAACTGTCAGATGGCCCTGGCCCCGGCCCCATCTCAACCGCCTCACTGTACGAATCTGCTGCCAGCTCTGCTGGCTGCTGGCGGGCCACAACAGTTGTACACAGTCTCATTGTTTGCCTTCTGTGATGTGTTATCCTTCTGTAGGAAGTTAAAACCCACCCCTCTCCTAGATTTCTTCCAACACTTCCATGATTCCAAATCGACATAGAAGGGAATGCTGGAATCTGCACCCCAACTCATTTAGAGCAGTGGTCCCCAACCTTTGTGGCTTAGTGGCCTGGCTGGGAGGGAGAGGGAAATTGGGTCATGCGAGTGACAGGCCAGCGTGCATGCATGCTGCTCAACACGGGCAAGTGGTGAAGTGGTGCACGCATACACGAGTGCCTACTGGCCCACTGTTCAACAGGTTGAGCTGTGCACACGCAAGTACATGTACACTCCAGCCAGCCACTTGCGTAGCTCAATTCTGAATAGGCCATGGCCTAGTAGTGGGCCGCGGGCCAGCAGTTGGGGACCCCCTGATTTAAAGGGTCTCAGAATGGGGAATACTGGTATAAATAGTTCATTGGCCGTAGCTTGCAGCTGTATATAATGCACTCTAAATAAAGCAAACTCACAAAGCATCTTTAAATTAATGTATTTTCAATACATTTGGTTTGAGATTCAGTAAGGCACAATACGTGCATACAATGAACTGATGACAGTGGATTCAGAATTGAACTTTTCACATATTTCGGTTGGCAAAATATACAAACAGAAATGCTACTGAAAGGAAATACTAGTGAAGCATTGCACAGAATAACATCATCTTCTCTTACCCTGATTTACAGAGAGATACCACTACATTTCTTTTCACATTTTTCTTCTATTGGGATTTATTCTTGGGAAGCATCCCTGCAACCAGTAGCAGTGAACTACTACTGACGCCCATGCTTTGTGTCTGGTAGCATTTTACTGCCTATATTAAAACTATTAAAATTTAGAAAACTTAAATTGCCAGATGTAAAACAGTTTGTGGTACTATGATTATTTCCCAATTAAGGGTAAAATATTATTTGTACAACATTGCAGTGAAGGATGTAACTCTCTTCCTGTAATAGCCAAGTTTGAAAGTTCTAATTTAAGCATAACTGCCCACGGAGTTAAGGATTTGCATCTATTAAGGTACCATGATCTTCAGGAGTGGTTTTCGCAAATATGTGTGCGCTCACGTCAGTGGTGGGTTATGAATGATATGCCCCGTATGGGCATACCAGTGGCTGCTGGGAGCACTGGGTACCGTTCCGGTACAATACTCCAGAGGGCCTGCCCACCCGCCCACCATCCTCACCTGTATTTGAGCTCTTTGGGGCTTACATGCATGCACACGGAGCGTACGGCACTTGTGTGACACGCCGCCAAGCAGCTGGAGTGTCACGGAGGTATCATGGAATGTTGCAGACGGTAAGTACACATGTGCGTGCTGCATATGTTCATGTGGTGGATGCCGGGGCCCATTGCACAGTACCAGTTGGCTCACACCAACCTTCCGTACATGCGCTATACTCAAAAAACATCTGTAAATAGGATGAAATAGAGACAGGGCAGGTGGCTATTGGTTCCAAACCGGCGAACCAGTCCAAATCGGCTGAATACCACCTCTGATGATCTTGCTCTTTCCCAACTTGTTTTTAATGTGCAAAACTAGAAAACTACATTTTCTCCACTTGAGAAAGATGTCCTACAGCTATAAGAGGTGTCCAGCACCAGGGTTTCAATGTGTCAATGATAGCACAGCACTGAATAAAAATATGTATGCCATATTTGATCTCTAAATAAAATACGGCTCACTGGTATCATTGCACAGTAGAGCGAGGGAATCAAAAACAGAGGACAGATATTATATGGGTTTGAGTAGTAGGTGCTAAAACATTGCAAGTTATTCTGCTTCTCCTTTAAAGACAGAGCTTCTGGAATACAGCAGATTTGGCTTTAAGGTTTCTCACACAGGAAGCTGATTTTGGTGAAAGTCTGTACTGATTGGTGGGGGGGGGAAGGAAATTGCACAACTACATGAATACGTTTCTCTGCCTCTGCATAACAAAACTACACTATATAAAGGACATAAGTAAAAATCAACCCATAGATGATGTAACAGCAGCACATTCAGGAATCTTACAGTGCAATGTCTCTCCACTATGGCATTATTAGAGCAAATGAGGAAATTGTGAATTCCTGAGCAAACTTATCCATCATGGAACTGGGCTTCAGATTTTGTGGCGCAAGCTTCTCTTTGCTAAATCCACAAAATTAGGCACTTTAAGAAATACAATTCTTAAAAAATTCCAAACAACATAGTATGTAAATATAAGGAGCAAGGACTATTTAAAAATATATACATATATATTTTCTTCTGTATGACAATTAATATTCCAGTGCAAAAACAGCTTGAATGAATTGGAAGATTCATCTTGTATTTTGATAGGGTTACATTCTGTTAAAAGGACAAGAAAAGAGAACCTGCCCCCTCCCAATGATTGCATAAGATCATAGCGCAGTCTCAAAAATTATTAGTCCTTGAGATTCAGATGTTGATGAACTGGTGACTGCTTGATCACTTGAAGTAACTTCAGGATAATTCTTCTTAAAATAAACCTAAGAAGGAAGATATTGTAGGTTAGATTTCTGTGGTAGCTTATTCTGAAGCCTGTCACTTAAGGATATAAATCAAAGATAAAAAATACACATTTTAAATCCTTTTATTACTTTTTTTAAAAAAGGAATAAACCTGCCCTCATTTTCAGCAAAGCATACATATTTCAGCATATAGGGTCGTTATTCCACTAAAAGTGCTAATAATTCTGATCAACAGATAACTATTATTTGACATTAAACTGATAAATAAAATCCTTTTACTGGCTCAGAAATGGAGATAAAAACAGGGTGACAAAGCTGTTTCGAAATCTAGTGTCTGCGCAAGGGCTTTCCATTTTCACACATAAAAATAAGCACAATAGATTTGGATGTGAATATCAAGGTTGTAATCCCTGCATTTTACAAACTATGATTGACAAGCATTGAAAGTTCAGGATAGATGTATGAAATATCCCAGCATTTAATTTGCAATGTGGCAGAGTCACAGAGCTTTATAGAAATGTGATCTGGGGAAAAGGTGCCACAATAATGAAAGGGAAAGGGGAAAAGAGGAACAATGGCTCGAGCAAGCAACTTCTCTAAAATGTAAGATGATACCAAATAATAGAATAGTTCTTGGCTGAGCTTTTGAGTTGTTGAATTCTACCAATTTCGAGCTGAACTGCCAGAGATGCAGGTTTCCCGATAAATGTATAATCAGAACATAAAGGAAATGAAATCCTGTCAAGTTTCACTGTTCCACAATCATCAGTTTTCAGTAGTTGTATCATATCTCTGCTCCCTGACAGATGTGGGTAACAAAATGAAATAATGTCAAGACTTGCGTGCTCTTATCGGAAAATGTGTTTGGGTGAAAAGGGGCTTCAAAATGTATTTTTCCCCCCGTAAAGGAGAATGTCAAAAAGTTTTATTTAAAACACACAAAATGTGCTATCTTTCACAGAGCCGACATATGTCATGAGTTAGGCCTAATATTTATGCTTTCTGGAAAACAGTGCAGGGAGCCTGTTTGTTTGTAATTTATATCACTGGGTGATGCTCCAGTCAGTTACAAATAAATTGTTCTCCCCATAATAAAGAGACGGACCACAGTCTAATAAAATGTACTTTACATGTGTTTGACAGAGACATGTATGTTATGCAATTTCACTGTTCTTAGAAGTCGCCTTTCCACATCTTTATGATAAAGGCTGCATTTAAATTCAAACCAGCTTGCCAACTCTTGAGGTTGTTTTTTCCAGGATCTTATACTTGATAGAATTACAAGAAAAGCAGAACTATTCTTCTCATCACTAGATTTCTATGGTGCAATAAGATTTATTGCCGAAATGCCATTTCCAGAACAGTTTCTGGAAATAGAATAGGCACAGGCCCTGTTCCACAATAATTGGCAAGGCCAATTGCAAAATCATCTTAAGGGTCTCTAAATCCAGAACCTATTTTGATGTTCAGAGATCTTGAGAACTGGTATGTCCCACAGAAAGAGTAAAGTTAGGTTTCTGTATTTCTCATATACTGGATTTATGAGCAAGAGGTTCCTAACTCTTTAAAACAAATTAGAATATTGTAAATTGATGATCATCATAATTAATTGAATGTAAGGTTTTTTTTTAAAGAAGTTCTTACTGAACTCGAAATTTAAAACTTTGCTTTAAGGCACTTGAGGGTAGAACAAGAAGCAATGGGTGGAAACTAATCAAGGAGAGAAGCAACTTAGAACTGAGGAGAAATTTCCTGACAGTTAGAACAATTAGTCAGTGGAACAGCTTACCTCCAGAAGTTGTGAATCCCCCAACACTGGAAGTCTTTAAGAAGATGTTGGATAGCCACTTGTCTGAAATTGTAAAAGGTTCCTGCCTATGCAGGGGGTTGGACTAGAAGACCTCCAAGGTCCCTTCCAATTCTACTATTGTATGATGTATTGTATGTGTGATGTATGGGTATATTCTGAGATATGATCTTAGCAGATAGGTTGTACATTCAATATTTTGTGTTCCATATGATATGTAATTTGGAGAACCTTGTTTGGGTTAATCTGAAAGGAGTATTTTGTTAGAGTAAAATAATGTGGCTTCAAAATATGTGTTTGCCTTCTTGCTTTCTAACTTTGTCTTTCTAAGCAATCATCATCACCACTTCCATCCCTGCACTTTCCTTTTTTGCCAGGAATAAAGCTGATGATTGCCTATCCTTTGTGTCTGATTTATTTTTGCCATAAACTGCACCATTCTGTTAAAATCATATGCCCCAACATTGGAGGGTCATAAAGTTTATTTTGAGCCAGTTTGGTATAGAAATTAAGGCATCAAGCTAGAAAACAGGAGATTTTGAACTCTAGAGCATGGAATCAGCTAAGTGACCTTGGGCCAGTCACTTTCTCTGAGCCCTAGGAAAGAGACAATGGCAAACCCTTTCTAAAGAACCTTGGCAAGAAAACTACAAGGCAGTTTTGTCCAGGTTTCCAAGAATCAGACTCAATTGAACAGAATTAAAAAGATCTTACACCTAAAAGGTAGGCCTCATTCATGGCACAAATACAGTAGCATCAGAATAGTAAGAAATTACTAAAAAGCAGGGACATCACCCTGCCAACAAAAGTGTGTATAGTCAAGGCTATGATTTTCCCAGTTGCAATGGATGGCTGTGAAAGTTGGACCATAAGAAAGGCTGAGCGCCCAAAAATTGAGGCCTTTGAACTATGGTGCTGGAGAAGACTCCTGCCAATCCCTTGAATTGCAAGGCGATCAAACCGGTCAGTCCTAGAGGAGATCAACCCTGACTGCTCTTTAGAAGGCCAGATCCTGAAGATGAAACTCAAATACTTTGACCACCTAATGAGAAGGAAGGACTCACTGGAGAAGAGCCTGAAGCTGGGAAAGATTGAGGGTAAAAGAAGAATGGGATGACAGAGAATGAAGTGGCTGGATGGAGTCACTGAAGCAGTAGGTGTGAGCTTAAATGGACTCCAGAGGATGGTAGAGGACAGGAAGGCCTGGAGGAACATTGTCCATGGGGTCATGATAGGTCGGACACAACATGTGTGTGTGTGTGTGTGTGTGTGTGTGTGTGTGTGTATTTACAACCAGTAAGAATTTTTCCTCTAGTTTTCTCTGTCCATGCATAAAATTGCAAACTTATTCACCTCTTCCATCAGGCCGGCCTGGCCTAATTTTATCCAACCTGACTGTTAGGGAAATTTAAATTGTTAATTGGGATTTTAAGGAATAGTTTTAAGGTTTTTAAGATTTTAAAATTTTAGCGCAGGGTTAATTTATTTAATTCGGTTTTAAACATTTGTATTGTCACATTTATATGGTTTTTAAATTTCCTGTGCACCGCCCCGAGTCCCTTCGGGGAGAGGGGGCGGTTTATAAATCAAATAAATAAATAAATCGATGGTAGAAGATAGGAAGGATGGTAGAGGACAGATAGGCCTGGAGGAACGTTATCCATGGGGTCATGATGGGTCGGACACAACAAATATATATTATATATATTATTGAATATTTACAACCAGTAAGAATTTTTCCTCTAGTTTTCTCTGTCCATGCATAAAACTGCAAACTTATTCATCAAATTTGATTTCATTCATCAAATTGTCCTCCACTTGTGTACAAAACTCCAGCTTTATTTATCAAAAGCAAGGGAACTTATTGGAGCTTCACTATAATCCTGGATTTACTGAGAGGGAAAAGTAAATGAGTCCAGCACCACAACTGTGTATCATCTTCTACACAAGTACAAAAACAATCCCAATCATAGCTGTTTTCTGCAAATGGGAGCATATGATTTTCCACTCTGGGTATCTATTATTCCAAATCCCAGTAATAAAGAATGAAAAAAAAAGGCTTTATAATTGAAAAGCTACACAAGCTTTAACTATAGTGGGGAAGGTGGGATTTTTCTGAAGGCCCGAATATGCTGCCTGGTGTGGAAAGTCAATCTTGAGACAAACTTAATTACAACATTCTGTAGAGGAAAAACCAGGGGTGGGAAGGGGGAAGTGAAGAAGAAAAGGACGTGCCTTACCTGTTTGGCTGTTTCTAGGATGGAGAGAGCTTCAGCCTTACCCAGTTGTTGAACCATCTTGTAAAACAGGCTTTCCTTTTCTTGCAGCAAAATGTATGGCTCATCATATTCTTTCAGGCGTCCCAGATCTAAGACCTGATGAGTCAGCAGAAGCAAGTTGCTTAATAAAGGTGAATTTTGGCAACAGCAACAGGCGTCTTCATCCCACTCGATTTGCTCCCACTCTAGCACATATTTACCTGAGCTCGGTGGATACTTAAGCTACCATTAATAGGGGAAGTAAGGAAATAAAAGATTCTCTAGTTTTTAAATCATATTTCTACAGTGGCCAGTTTGCTTTAATTTTTGTATAAGAGTGAGGTTGCTGGAAAGGAGAATGAAGGCCCAAATCTTCACCAAGTTTTGACTAGAAAGTGGAGCTTAAGGAAATGCCACCAAGGGTTTTTTGACAATACACAAAGACTCATAAAACACAAAAGAGACTGGACACTCAGGCAATTGTTGAGGGACTCACACAATAGCCTGCAATCAAATGTTCAACCTTTCTGGGTTTTTTTCAGATGTACCAAACAGTTTTAACTACCTGTGTTTTCCCAAAAATAAGACTGGATCTTATATTAATTTTTGCTCCAAGACACATTAGATCTTATTTTTGGGGAAATATGGTATTAAATGTGCCCATCTTAACTGGGGCTTATTTTTGGAGTAGGGCTTATATTACGAGCATCCTGAAAAATCATGCTAGGGCTTGTTTTCTGGTTGGGTCTTATTTTAGGGAAAAGAGGGTATCAAGCATACAACCAATGAACCTGGTAGTGTTGCATCTCAGATGTGTAGGATTATCCTCATCAGCCACAGCTTATATAGTTAAATGCAAGAGTTGTTGAAATTATCCACAATTGTGGTTCCACTGCACAGATTCTGGGCATCTTCTCTGATAACCTTCCAACTCTCAGGATGCCATCTAAAACTCACTTCTTCTTTTTTTTGCTATGGTCTGTGAATCTAATCAAAAATCCTCAATTGTCACTGAATCAATATGGTACAGATTTGCTTGCGTGTTTTGCACAAAAGTCTACAACACAAAAGTCTGTGAGAAGTAGCGGATCAAACCAAAATTACACACATTTTAAAAATTAGACTATCTATTTAGAGATCCCTGATATTCACTCCTTTTTGAGGGTGTGTCTTCATAGCTAGCTTACTTCATGAAACCTCCATGTAAGACGTTAGTCTCATTCATCAACTTGCAATGTTTCTAGACACCATTGTGAAGGAAAGAAACATCAGGAAATCCAAGGTCAGGAGACACATACTTCAAGATCAAGAAGAAAACAACTACTGTATATAAAAATGCTACAAACATATTCAGATATAACAACAGAACCTTGAATTCTATCAAAGTTTCCATCTGTCCCATCTTATATCCAACAGAATCAAGGCAGAGTTATTTTGAGTTGTTTCTCATGCTTTTCATTTTCTTAGGACTGAATTACTGTTTCTCCTCCCTTAATAATTCATCCATTCCTTCTCTAATCTCTGCTTTACAATGACAATAATCAACATGTTGAATGGAAGACTTAGTGACTGTCCTGTTTAGTGACCTAGTGACTGCTCTGTTTGCAACTGCTCAATCTTACAACAGTACTGAAAAAGTGTGACCAATCATCACTTGACTGTTGCAGTGTCCCTGTAGTTGACATTTGGGTACTTTGCAATCAGCAGGCATCTACGTTCATTGCAGTGTCCCATGGTCACACAATCAGCATTTGTGTGTTTCACAACTGGCTTCCAACAAGCAAGAGTCAATGAAGATGCTGGCAGCCAAATCGCAACTTATGGTCACGTGATGTCTCAAAGACCCATGATGATTTGCGTAATGACTAAATGGGAAGTAATGCCGTAAGCCTGCCAGTACACGTGATGTTTCACTTACCGACTATGATGCTTAGTGATGGAGTTAGCAATTGTGGTTGGGAAGTGAAGACTACCTGTGATTGCTATAACCTTATTTTCTCTACAGTGCCTTCATGGAAAGTCCTCTCACACTGAACAGAACTCCACTGAGAAAGATTAATTTTCTGGGATAAACATGTAGCTTTATCCATGTGATTTAGAAAATATGCTACACTATTTGCTTTTCCCCCAAAGAAAATAAATTGCTTGCAAAAAAAGTTTTTTTTTTAAAGGATGACTTTTTGAAGAGATATGAATAGAGTTATGGTCATAAAAAATTAGTAGAATAGAATAGAATTCTTTGGCCAAGTGTGATTGGATACATAAAGAATTTGTCTTTGGTGCATATGCTTTCAATGTACATAAAAAGACAAGATAGATTCATCAAGAATCATAAGGCACAGCACTTAATGGGTACAAATAAGCAATCAGGAAACAATCAATATTAATATAGCAGCACTTGACACTTCTTTTTCAACTATATTTTAAAGAAGATTTTAAAAAAACTGCCAGTGAAAGACCAAAAAACCCATTGGAAATAACATCCCCCACATCTTCACACACGTCACAACAGCACTGTAAATTCCAAACAATCCTATGTATGCTGATCTAAAGTAACTCCCATTGTTTCACCTGGCAAGTGTGTTTAAAATCACAGTCTAATTAAGGTTATTCATTTAGCTTTCCACTTTAATATTATATGACACTGCAAATATTCTTGTAATCTCAGAGCTACTATTCTCAACACAGATTTAAATTCCTTCTCTTTATTCTGTTTTATTTACACATACAAGAACACATTACAAATCTTAAATTCATTGCACCCTCATTGACTATGTTTAATTATAATTAAAATCACCTTTCTGAAGGGTTTAAAGATAACTGACTTTCATCTACAGGGCATCAGCACAACAATCAAAATGTCCTATAATTTCGCAAGCCAATTTAGATGCCTTGAATGTGTAATTTAAAAAGCAAAGCCCTTTATTGAATAACCACTCCCTTGGAAATGAAAGGGGGGAAATCCAGGCTTTAAATATAGGCTTCATCTTTCCAAAGAGTGAAACGTTTTCACTTTGCATTAAATAGAGCATAACATGCTTTGTATGAAAATAAGCCTCTTGTGGCTGCAGTGGCCATCAGTTTCTATGTACATCTTTCTTAAGCTGCGCTTTTTTAAAAAAAATCCTGTCCAATTATTTTTGTGTGTGTGTTGTGCTTTCAGCAACAAAAGAGCAATGCTATTAATTACTTAAGCCGTACACAAGTCTCCAAAATTGCAATAAAACAGAAAGGAAGAATATTAAATACACAGTAAACACAGGATGACCCAAAGCCTGAAGGTTGTCCCAGAACATTTTAATGACATGGCAAAGGCCATTTACACTGTGTGGAAGAAATTGATATTAAACTACACCTGTATTTTTACCAAGAAAATCACACAGATAGACAATATTAAATGATTGACAATATAGTACCCGATGATGGGCACTTCAAGTCAGATGCCATTCAACATGGCGCAGGTAATCCTCAGTTTGTCACCAGTTGCTCCAAAACTGCTCGAAATTACAATGATGGAAAATGAGGGGGAGTTATGACCAGTCCTTGGAGTTCTGGCCACTAGAAGCATCTTTGCCGTTAATGACTGCAATCTGGGTGCTCAGCCCATGTCTTTTAAATTTGTCATGGTTGAGAAACACTGTTATAGATGCAAACGTTGGATTTTTTTAAAAAGCGGAATAGAAGTAGCATTGAAACTTTTGAGCAGGGGTCTCCAACCTTTGCAACTTTAAGTCTGAAGTCCTTCAGACTTAAAGTTGCAAAGGTTGGAGACCCCTGCTTTTGAGCTTTGGTGTTATAAAAAGCAAGAGTACCATAGATTGTGGGGGGAAACATGGAAATGAATTATACAATAAAACCACCATAGTCCTCACACCAGATTCAAATGACCAGATTCAAATATTTTGGACAATGTATACCAGTGATGGCGAACCTTTTTGGCACTGAGCGGGGAAGAGGAGTTGCCCAGGGGGCATGCGCATATCCGAAAATGAACTTCCGGTTTCTGGCACACCAGCTAGACTTCCGATTACTGGTGTGCATGCACGCATGATGATCAGCTGGCCAGTGCGCATGCTCATGCAGGAAAATGGAAGACCAGCTTTTCCAGTTTCTGGCACTGCTGCACGCACAGAGGCTAGCTGATCATCACGCGCGCATGTGCACCAGAAGCCCAGAAGTGGAACAAGGGATGCCGCACATGCCAAGCGACATGGCTCCACATGCCAATTCGGGCATGTGTGCCATTTATTTTATTTATTATTCGAATTTATATGCCGCACCCATCTCACCACATAGGGACTCGGGGCGGCGGAGCCATAGGTTCACCAACCCTATACACAATTATCCAGCTCCCTTAATAGATACATAATACTAGAGAAAGTTGAAGGAAGTAGATAGACTGATGGCAAGGTGGATGGACCAATTACATCAGCAATTAATGTATCACTGAGAGACCTAAAGACTATTCTAGAAAAAGTCTACCTCTGTGGTTGCTAAGAATCAATACTGACTTGATAGTATCTAATCAATCAATCAATCGATCAATCAATCATCCATTGGTTTAAGTTTAGTTATGATTATGATGGACCTATGATTAGGTATGACTAGTCTAACAAAGAGGACTGAGGATGATAGTCTTCCAATATTTGAGGGACTGTCACAAAGAAGAAGGGACTAACCTGTTCTCCAAAATACCTGAGGGCAGGACAAGAAGTAATGAGTGAAATATCATTAAAGAGAGATTCAATCTAGAACTTTCAGAGTTCTCTCAACAAGAAATTTCCTGAGAGTGAAAACAGTTAATCAGTGGAATGGCTTGCCTTCAAAAATTGTGGATGGTCCATCCCTGGAGAATTTCAAAAAGATACTGGACAGCCATTTGTCCAAAATGGTATAGAGCAGGGGTGGGCAAACTTTGCAACTTTAAGTCTGAAGGACTTCAGCTCCCAGACTTCTCCAGCCAGATTTTCACACAGAGATGTTTTTTAAAATAAAAATACGTATTTCCAGAAATATAATTTTGGCTAGCACTTTATTTTTAAGGACATTCACAAAAACAGATGACCACAGATAGAAAAATCAAAACAAGATGAATAGTATACTGGACAGCCATTTGTCCAAAATCGTATAGAGCAGGGGTGGGCAAACTTTGCAACTTTAAGTCTGAAGGAGCACAAAGGCACAATTCTGGGAGCTGAAGTCCTTCAGACTTAAAGTTGCAAAGTTTGCCCACCCCTGGTATAGAGTCCCCTGTTTGAGCAGGAGTAAAATCCCAATTCACCAAGTAGAGGAGAAGGCTGTTCAGGAGCTGAATATATTTGCAGAAGGAATTATGGAATGAGCCATTAAAGATGGTATTGTTTATTTGAAATTAATTACAATATTTAAACAGCACAAAGGCACAATGTGCAGCAGACAAAATGTGCCATTTTTTCACACAGAGATGTTTTTTAAAATAAATATACGTATTTTCAGAAATATAATTTTGGCTAGCACTTTATTTTGAAGGATTAAAACGTTCACAAAAACAGATGACCACAGATAGAAAAATCAAAACAAGATGAATAGTATATGGCATATTTTGCATATTTTTTCTGGCTGGCATCTTGTCAGTGAATTACAGTTGTCAACTCTTGAAAGTAAAATTGCTTCTTTTATGATCCCAGGGATTTATAAGCTTTTGGGTAGGCAGCAATTGGAATAAAAGCTCCCCCCCCACCTCAAATTCCTTCCCAAACATTGCTAACTGTAAACTTCAAAATCTTATTTTAGGTGTGATATTTGCAAAACAACTACAATTGTTAACACTTAATGTCATAATTCATGAAGAGTAAGCTAGATTTTACTTTGTGAATTACATGTTTAGTTGGCGCAATTTGTATATAAACTGTTCAACTATAGATATTTTTTCTTCTTATCAGAAGATGTAAATTTGAAGATTACAGACAGAATCTTAGAAAGCAGTCTCACAGCTGAATTTAGAGGTCAGCTTCACATGCAAATGAAAACTTATTGATGCTTAGGTTGCCACACGGGGAGAAAGTGACCCCAACTTATGTGAGCTAAATTGATGAACATTTTTCAAGGATATACCTATATGTAAAACATAGAATAATAGGGTTGGAAAGGACCTTGGAGTTCTTCTAGTCCAGCCTCTTGCTTAAGGAGGGAATTTTAAACCATTTTGGACAAGTGGTGGCTCAATCTCATCTTGAACACCTCCAGTGATAGAGCACTCACAACTTTGGGAGGCAAGCTGTTGCACTGAATAATTGCTCCCATTGTCATAAAATTTCTTCTTAATTCTAGTTTGGATCTCTCTTTGCTAAGCTTCAATCTGTACCTTCTTGTCTTGCTCTCAGACGTTTTGAAGAAAAGGTTAATCCCCTCTTCTCTGTAACAAACCCTGAAATATTGGAAGCCTGTTTTCATGTTACCATCCCTACCTCTTCTCTTCATTAGACTAGACATACAGTACCTAGTTCCTACATCCATATATTGTATAGTTTAGTCTCTAGTCCTCTAATTACCTTTGTTGCTCTTTTCTGCAAACTTTCCAGAGTGTCAACATCTTTTTTATATTGTGGTGACCCTGCATGCAGTATTCCAAGAGTGGTCTGTGCAGTATAAAATACTAACATCACTTTAAATGAGCTTGATATTATCTGTCTGTTGACTTTTTGGCAGCTGCAGCACACTGGCTCATACTTCAGTGGTCCAGAACATCTAGATCCCTCTCACAGTTATTGCTGTTGATCCAGATACCACCTATTTGATTTTTCTTGCCTAAGTGTAAGACCTTACTTTTCTCACCACTTAATTGTATTTTGTTGGATAAGACCCAGAGTTCAAGTTTGTCAAGTTTTTTTTGGAACTTGAGTTTATTTATTTATTGGATTTGGATTTATATGCCGCCCTTCTCCCAAAGGACTTTATCGTCTAACGTGTTGGCTATTCTTCCCAACTTGAGGTAACCTGCAAATCTGATGAGTTTTTCATTTACAGCTATATACTCTGCCTTGTTTTGAAGATCACTGTAGAAATCTTAAACAAACAATGAAATACGTGTGCTACAGAGTAAGGAAATCTATCTTGAACAATGTATAGTATTTCAATTCCCTATAGATTTGTTCATGGTGCATAATTTATTTTGCTTCAAAAATTTAAATTCATATAAAGGGAAACCTTGTTAAAATTTGAGATAGATAGCAGCAAACATGCAAATCCTAGTAAAGAATATGGATCTTAGAGAAAATTGCACTGTTCCTTCAAAGTGTCATCGACAAACACAATCAAAACCACTCTTGGAGCTCAATTCTGAAGAACTGCACAACCCGATTCAAGCAATTTGTGATCCACCAAACCTAATGCAGCTTAGAACTACGAGTCATGATTTTTCCAATGCTTGTGACACCTTCACTTCCAACACGAATAAAAAACAGGATTTATCCTATAAAATTCCTGGCTTTTTTATTTTTCATCATTAATAATTATGGATTTGGTTTTATTTTTTACAGCCATTCCATGTAAAGTATGAACAAAATAAAATCTGCAAACATGAACCTATAGCGTGATGAGACAAGACCCAAGGAGATCATGGGATTTTCTTCAATGTATCTACAAAAACATAAAAGTTCAGCTGAAACTTCCATCCTCTGAGACTGTCTGAGGTCTGCATATCTTTTGAAAATAACTTGTTGGAATGAAACGGTTAAAGAGAAGAAGGTGGGAGCAGGCAGGCAGTATGAGCAACCTATGTGAGGTCACATCACAGATGTTGGAGAAGAGCCTTCGGCAAGGGATAGGTACTCCTATTCCAACAAATGCATATATAAATTATAATCAAAAGCTTAAACATCAGCCAAGTTTCTGACATTCTTGCTTAGTCTGAGAAAAAACTTAGTTTCAGGAACTGAAGCCATGAGAATGAAGGGAACCTACACCTATACAACTGTTGTAAAGTGGGAAAATGGGGCAGAATCCAACCATTAACTATTTGTATTTAGTTTTGGCATCAATTTACACCTAGTTGGGAGGGCTCATCATATCTTCTGCACAACTTAAATTTTTGTTCTAGTGACTGCCACAGAATGCAAAATCTGCTACATTCATCATACAAATGAGACAGCTCCTGAGGTACAAGATGAGACGAAAATAATCTGAAATGATAGGAAGGCAGTAGTATTCTAGCACAGAAGCTGAACCAGGCAACACGATTTGAGTACCGGATTTCAGATAAATGAATCAGGGTGACCTTTTCCTGAAATATCGATTAGGCTATTCACCAAATATGAACAAATGAGTCTCAAACATGAAAGTATCTCTCACATAGCTGCTACCTTGGCCCTTACTTTTGGCTTCTTGTTCCATATAGTAACAGAGCTTAATCAAAACTTAAAACAGTATCATCAGAAGGGGTGATTTGGGAAGCAAGGCTGAGGTATGCAGATAGTGATTCCCCTGCATATCCCTTATATATGCAATGGAATTTCTCTTATAGTTATTATTGTACATTTGTCAAGAATTATGAACTCAATGAGAGTGAACTTATAGACCTGCTTGTCCTGCCAAGAAGTTTAAAGGGTCCAGCTGACCAAACATATCTATAATTTTATAAATAATGTTTACAAAGGACTCAGAGCAATGTTTCTCCTTCCCAGTTCAGGATAGGGTAATATTTAAGAAATTCTAAATTCCTTTGACAGCAAATAGTTAAGCAGTTAAAATTAATTCTTATGACAGAGGTAATTGGTACAACTTAATAGTCACAAGCTAAGTCAGTGATGGCGAACCTTTTCGGCACCAAGTGCCCAAACTGGAACATACGTGCATGTGTGCATGCCAGTGTTGGAAACCCAAAGGCCAGCTGGCTGGTGCACACATGCCTGGGTTTTGGGCATTTTGGGCTGTTTTTCAGGCTGCTTTCAGGCCATTTTCTGGTGCCCGCAAAGACCAGCTGGCCGGTGTGCATGTGTACGGCCGAAACCAGAAGAGCAGCTGGTGACAGTGTGCATGCCCACAGAGAGGGCTCTGCATGCCACCTCTGGCACGCGTGCCATAGGTTTGCCATTGCGGAGTTAAGCTATACCTTGGGAGGGAGGTTTTTTTTTATAAATCATGTGCAATTTCTTGCTGCATTGACCAAAAAAAGTAAATATAATTTTTCTTTCTCAGAGGACTATTTTTCTTTTACCTCAGCAAAGTTTAATATACCTATTTTTAGAGCAATAAACTTCCCTAAGTCTTTCTAGCCATATAAAAAAACAGCATTTTTGACAGAAGTAATTTTCTTAGGTAGCCAGTAATTCAATGTTTGTAAGCAACTGGTGGGACCTTCTGTGTAAATGTGATAAATTATGAAATGGAATGAACAAAATTACATGTTTTTGTTTATTTTGTGCCAATGAGTTGTTACTCATCAGAAGACCATAAGGCTGGTTTTCTTTAAGAGGCCTGTTATTCATAAATACACAATTGATGAAAGCAATGTAGAGCCTTGATTTCAAACAATCTGAAGTTATTTATGCAAATAGATATTTGGAATGTTCACATAAAACACAGGAGTCTGGTTATTATACTAGAAGTTGTGTCTATTATTTTATATTCAATCATCTATAAGTACATCTTTAATATCATTTTTCTACGTATTTCCAAACTGTAGCTACCTTGAAATAAATTTAGGAGTAGTATTTTTTAATGCAATTATTTGATTGGAATTGGATCTGCTCACCCTTGGGATCATCTATGATTATCAGAAAAGCTTTTCATCTTCAATCTAAGTTATCTCCACGCTAGCCTCACAGGATACAAAAGAAACCTCTTGGAAGAATAACAACTGAACCAGATTATCAGCCTGTGGACTTTCAACCCAATTTCTAATATCTCTTAAGATATTGGAATATCTCTGTGTTTGTTTGTTTGTTTGTTTGTTTGTTTAGGTTAGTATATTTACTCCCACACAAAGAATGCTAAAGCCTTAGAGTTGGATTTTTAAAAAAATGTATGCATATACTATGCAATTTAAAACAAAATGCCTTTCCTATGTTGATATTCCACTGAAATTTGTTTAATATTACAGTAGCAACTGCTATGGGGACTAACGTAAGATTGCAATATACCTCAGTGATTGCTACAACTGCTGCAATCCTAGAGGTTTCTTTATTTTAGATAAAATGTTGAGGAAGAAATTGTCCGCTGAGATAATCAGCAAAACCCATCACACATTCACCACACAGATTCTTTACTTCTAGCCATGAGATGTTATCAAAACTAGGGTAACTCCTGGGTACACCCTTCACAGTATCTGTAAACCACTTCTAAGACTTCTAATTCACGTTCTGTACTTATTTATAGATTTCCTTCAAATTTTTTAATGTGGTTACACTCTAGAATTTTCCTCCTTCAATAAATAATGAAATGTGGTACAACACACAGGTTGTTGTTGTTTTTTGTCATAGTATAAAGGTTACAGGCCTATAACAAAGTCAATTCTGACTGAGCAACCTCTCAGCCCAGCAAATAAATAATAATGATCCTTGATACGAGCTAAAACTGTGAGGAAATCAAAGATCATCCAACCCACCAAGCCATTCCTAAAGCTTTATATAAAAAGACATGGCTCAGCTTGGCATCTAAAACTATAATGAAATCTAGTTGGCTTCAGAGAAGTACATTCCCAAGTGTAGGCATTTCCCCACAAGGCACCTTGCTCAGAAACAGGAAGTCAAATTTGCCATGTGTGCAAATGAGTCTAAACCTCTGGGCAAATGAAGAAAATTCAGATCAGAAGAGACACTCCCCAAGTATTTAACAGATATTTAAAAGAAACTGAAACCATGAGACTAGAAAGCAGATCCTCAGTGCAACTGGACCAGAACTGGAACAAAACAGCTTCTATGAATGTGTAACTGGACAGTCCAACTGGACAGCTGATTCCCATCTACCCTAGTCTGTGAAAAGATAAAGATCTTCATGGTCTCATTTGCACTGATGACTATAATTCCATAATATTTGCTATCACTCAGATCAGTCATGTGACCAAAACCTAAACAAGTAACAAGTCCTGTCTGGAAGGTATCCCATTATTTTGCCCAGCTGCCTATAAGCCACTGCGGGTAATCAGATACTCCAATTGTTCTGCCCTCTGAAATAAGTTTCTTTTCCTCTTGCACAACTTAGCATTAGAGGAAACCCTCATATGTATGTACCTCTGGTTTTGGGCTCTGCAGATTGCAATATGGAGCAAGAGGAGGGAGTATTGTTAATAACATAAATGTATAACAACATAAAGATGATAAAGGGTCTGGAGGCTAAACCATATGATTTAAACCATATGATTTTTGAGGGAGCTAGCTATGTCCAAACTATCGAAGAGAAGGATTAGGGGTGACATGATAACTGACTTCCAGTATTTGACAGGCTGTAACAAAGAAAAGGGGATTGATTTATTCTCCAGAACTCCAGAGGGCAGGACCAGAAATAATGTTGTCAAAGAGAGATCCAACCTAGAAGTATAGGAGAAACTTCCTGACCGAGAGAACAATTAACAATTAATCAATGGAATAGCTTGCCTCTTGGAGTTGGAGGTGTTCCATGGCTGGAAGTTTTCAAAAATAGACTGGACAATCATTTGACCAGGATAGTATAAGATCTCCTGCCTTAAACAGGGGGTTGGACTAGAAGACCTCCAAAGTCCCAGCCGTACGATTCTATACATTAGCATTTGAAAGAACAAATAGCGTACTCATGTTCCCAGGAAATTGATGGCATCTTGTTGAACAGCCTTGAGCAAAAGTAAAATCAGTGCTTATATAACCGTCGCCTAGTATATTACAAAGACATGGCATTGCGATGTTGTTGATAAATGCATGTGGATGACCTTCTTATTTTTCTCTTCCTTCTAGGTTGGCATGTTAGCCTGAGGTTGCATTCCCTATTTAGTTTAGATATTTTAATGGCAAACAGCATGCTAAAATCAGGGTAGCATATTCAGGCAGGGGAAAAAATGTATAATGGATTTCTCTGAACTCTTTCAAAAAATTGAGGTCCTCCATGATTTGAAGAGCAACAATGATATAGGAATGTACTAAGAAAGGATACAGACAATTAAGTTGGAGTGATCACCTTTTCTCTCAAAACATGTTAGAATAGGATAGGGATAGGGATAGGGATAGGGATAGGGATAGGATATAATTCTTTATTGGCCAAACACACAAACATATTAAGAACAGTTTAAGACGATATACTCAAAACAGCAATAAAGAAAAACCAGTTCAATGAAAAAAAAGATTACAGAAGTATTAAAAATGTCAATGTATTAGCTGTTTCAAATTGAAGTCATTAGGAGCATGTACTTTGCAGGCATTTCTATAAAGGGCTGGAAAAGAATTGTGCTGGAAACTTTTGGAACATGAGTTCCATGTGTCCAAAAACCCATATATAAAATCAAGGTTTGACTTTATATAATAGCAGCCTAAGCTGTTAAAAGCATAGTAGGCAAGATCTCCAAAAGTTTGATCATAAATATCTGGATCAAGGAATAACCCATAATAATGGGCTCTTCAAAACAATTGTCTCGCTAGCAAAACAGAACACTTTAACATCTTAATCTGACCACTTGCACATTCTAGCAGTTTGTAAACACTACTTTGAAGAGTGAACAACATGCTACCTTAATGAGGTAATGCATAATGTCAGAAAGATACATAATTTGTTCTAGGAACTTTTAGAAGATACTGATTATATAAACCCACATCAGCAAGTGCTCAGATTAAATATCTGTGTCTGAAGTTGTTTTTTTAAAGCAACAACAAGAACTCTATACCTCTTATCAAATGTTGAAACAATTGTCTACCAAGTTCAGTGGAATCACGTCATGAAAGAGTGGTAGGTCATTGTTTTGCAGTTATGCCATTCTGAATGTTGGTAGCAAGATGTAGTGGCCACAATCTTTGCAATCCCACTTTGCCCTCAATATCTTTGAATCAGATAACTGATCCGCACATTGACAATGTCTTGCTAATTTGACAACATCTTTTGCATCAAATTCAACTGAAGAAGTGGGTTAAATGAATAGATTAAAAACAGAAGTTTATTCAGAGAAAGCAATTGTTGAAGGCAGCTCTCCAGGGGCCAGAGTAGTGACATTTTCTTCTCAAAGAAAATACACTAACGCTTAGAAAATCCCGTTCAAGTTGGTATTAAGGTTCAACGAGCATCAGCCATTAAAAAAAGTTGATATCTTATATAGTGAACTAACTGCCTTCCTCCTAGAAATTTAACATTTTTGTCTGGTCATCTTTGTAGTACATTATAGTACTGATTCTGCAAGTCTACTGTTAATCATTCAGACTTAAATGAAAAAAATCCTCCACTATGTCAGACTCGCAACATATTTCATTGAATTGTCTTAAACACTCTCAAATAAAAACCAACAACAATGAATGTCATTGTTTTCTTCAGTGACCTGATTCTTATATATATTAATAAATTAATTCTGTGTTCCACAATCCAAGTTTTGTTGAAGTGAAATATAGAACTGGAATTAGATCTTAGATGGAATTTACTTTCAAATGGAGATGTCCTTATTTCAAAAGTCCTTTGTCAAATAATTATATACTTAATAATTATACAAATAATTAATAATTATATACAAATAATAATAATTTAACATAAATAAAAATGAAGGAAGAAAGGAAAGGAAAAACACATTATAGTTGGATAAATAGACAATATGTAAGTGGTAGATAAAGTTTTTATTTATTTATTTAATTGATTAGTTCTAAATGAGGGTGTGTGATATTACTTTTAAAAACTAACAATTAGAATTAAGCACAACACAGAATATAAGTATCAGAAACAAACTTATGGAAACATACACAACTACTGTAAAATATTAACACTTTACGTAGAAAGAAGTCCAAATGTTGAACGTAGTACAAATCCATATATAAAATGGTAACTTTGTAATAGTTTCAATTCAAATTAAAATTCTTTGTCAAATTCACTTTTCATGTACAAAGTTATTCTGGATATGAAAGCATACAAACACAACTTAAATATTCTTCCAATGGCCCTTCTTCTAGAGAGTGAACAAAATGTCTTTTCCAAGTGAGAAGCAGAAAATCTTTACAGCAATTAACATGTAGGCATCTCATTCAGAAAATTTTGTGGGAATGTATGGCTTAGTAACTTTTAATTTAAAAAATGCTGAATATTGAAAAGGAAATTCATGTCTTTACATTTACTTCATTCCAATATAAATCACATTCCTGAATTGTTGAGCTTTAGAACATCGTCATCAAAATGGAAGAGTGATTTTATCCAATCATCACAGCTAAAACTATTTTTAGAAAATAGGGAATTGTAGTAATCAGAACTTTTAACTGAGTAATATGCAACAATAAAGCTCTTATATTTTTATGCTGCTGTTTGTCTTTCACAATACGGTATGCTCCATTAATTGTATGCTGCATTTTATTATTATATTCAGTACCCCACCCCACCCCTATAATTATAGAGTGTTTTCCTACAATTTTACTCTTTTGAAAGACTAATTTTAATATTTGGCAAATGTATTAATTAATGGATATTTTCTATCACAAGTACTTTCAGACAGGCAACTAAAATCAACTAGATGAGATGGGTAGTATAGAAATGTGATGAATAAATAAAAGTAGAAACTAAAACAGTGCAATCATTAATATTTAGAAAGTGAGAGTTTGTTCTGCAATATTCAGTAAAACAATATAACCTTAGTATATAATAAAAACACTCTTCTTGAAGATAACCAAAACAGCCCAATTTCTCTAGAAATTCTGCTCCAATGAGTTTGCACTTTTGCACATCGAAATTATTTTTATTTCCCAATAGAGGAAAGTAAATCAAACGAAACAAAAATCCTTAAGACAAAACCAAGGCAACTTGGTCAAAAAACCATTATGATATCTATTCCCCTAGATCCATCTATGTATCTATCTATTATCTATCACATGGGTGTCAAACTTGCAGCATCATGTTGCCATCACATGACATATCACAACATTTTCCCCCTTCATGGAGCTGGGGTGGGTGTGGCCTGCATGTGGCACATCCAGTCCATGGGCCACCAGTTTGACACCCCTGATCTGTCATAAAGTTATTAAGAGATTACTATAAAAGCATTAATAAAAGACACTATAAAATTGTATTAATTTAAGTCAGGGGTCAGCAACCTGCAGCTCTGGAGCCGCATGTGGCTCTTTTATCCCTCTGCTGCAGTTCCCTGTTGCCAGTCGGCTCCACAATTGCTAGGGCTTTCGGTTAGACAGGTAGAGGAAAAAGAACGCTGTGCTAGGAGGAGACTCTATGGTAGGGGAATTGGACTTCCGGCGGGCTTCAGAATTGAACGGGGGGCTTCTGGTTAGGACCTTTGTGGCTCTTTGAGTGTTTAAGGTTGCCGACCACTGATCTAAGTCTTTCTAGAAGTTACATCATCAAAATGCAGCCAGGCAGGTATCAGGGGCCAATTTCGGCAGAAGCTATGTATAAAGTCAAACCTGAATATCCCAGGCTATAGATTAGACTGGGAAGAAGGCAGTGGTGAATTTACTTTAGAACTGCTGCCAAGAAAATTACAAGCTTGTCAAGTTCAACAGAAAAAAAATGTTTGTTTTCTATTTTGCCATCTTTACTGGTATAGCCCATTTAATTACTCTGTATGAAACTTTTTCAAGAGATTGGAAAGATTACCCCCACAGCCTTCTTAACAATTAAGAGCCCCATAAGCTATCTTGTACATTTTCCTGAGAACATATGAAATAGACAACGCAAAACAATTATTCAATTTTTGTGGTTAGCCACTAAATATATTCTAGAAAAACAACGGAACAATAAAATACATCTTTCTTAAGATTAAAGATACTATTTTTAAAGGTACTGTTTTTAAAGATTAAAACATTTAATAATTGTTTTTTACAAAAAGATTAAAGGTACTAGAAGTATAGAAAATTCCTTGGTCTGAAAAATTAATTGAACAGCACAGTCTTGAAAAATTATTTAATCCCTAATGGTAGACTCTAACAGATGATTAAAATGATGTATTTATGAACCTTCTCTCACTACTGAGGGAATACAACCACTGATAGGAGGAGAAAGTCTCTTTAGAGCAGGGGTCTCCAACCTTTGCAACTTTTAAGTCTGAAGGACTTCAGCTCCCGGAATTCTCCAGCCAGTAAAGCTGGCTGGAGAAGTCCGGGAGCTGAAGTCCTTCAGACTTAAAGTTGCAAAGGTTGGAGACCCCTGCTTTAGAGCATATTTGGGTTTTAAGCCTAACCATATACATTTGGAAGTACTAATAGTGTGCTGCTTTATGTTCAAACCCTGGAAAGTATTAGCCAAGTTGTCGCCCTATACAGTCTGTATAATAAAATATGAATATGGGTTAATTCCATGGTACATGTAGTCCTCAACTTACAACAGTTCACTTAGTGACCATTCAAAGTTACAACGGCACTGAAAAAAGTGACTTATGACCATTTTTCACACTTACAACCATTGCAGCATCTCCATGGTCACCTGATCGAAATTCATATGCTTGGCAACTGGTTCCTATTTATGGCGGTTGGGGGTGTCCTGGGGTCACTTGATTTGCTTTTGCAACTTTCTGACAAGCAAAGTCGATGTGGAAGCCAGATACACTTAATAAGTGTGCCACTAACTTAAATGCAATGACTGACTTAACAATGGTGGCAAAAAAAATTGTAAAATGGGGCAAACTCAATTAATGAATATTATGGTTTTAACTCAAGGACTACCTGTACTGTAAAATTAACTATTTACAATTATTTGTATGTCCCTTCTTCTCTTGCAGTATCCATAAAACACGATAAGCAGTTAAAATGACTAAATACTAATTAATGAAAAATAGTATAAATACATCACTCCCAAAAGGCTGATCTGCCTCACCCTTCTGAATATGACCGTCTTCATCATTTGATGGAAAGACATTAGAATAGCAGCCTATTTGGCCACATAGTGGGGTTGGGGGAGCTATTTTTATTTATTAAACATATTTATATGGCCATCCAATTTACACATGGTGATTCCAGAAAGTTGAGGATGCTGCTGGGAATTTTATTCTCCAGGTCTCACCATTCATTCATTCAATCAATCAATCAACCAAATTGATTGATCAGACTTAAATGCTGCTCAACTCCAATAAACTTGTCATTTTTCTACTGGAAAAATGTATGGAGTAATCCTGGAAATATTAGTCAATACATCTGAAAGATCTTAAGGTAGAGAAGGCAAACCATAACTATAGAGCATGCAATTTATTTGATTGAAATTAACATTTATTAAACAGTATTTATTAAACTGTATGACAGACAACTATATGTACCTCCAATTTCAACATAAATAATCCCAGTGGAAATGTTTCTGTGCAAGTATACTCAGTATTAGAACTGTTTCAATGACATTTGCTGTCAAAGAAACTGAAGTCAACAAAAACTTCAGGTCTGCACTGTTTATGTTAACCGCAATAATCAAGACTTCATCATTCATTATTGCCAAATTTACTGGATCTACTAAAAGGTTCAAAAATGGGTTTTCTCCAAAGTTTAGGAATGCTGATGGCTTCTATAAACTGTGAAAACCCAATCTTCCATCAGGATTAGGCTACTATTGATCAAATTATTTGGAGTTCATAACAACTAAAGTTTGGAGGGCACTTAGTTAATGGAGGTTGAAAAAAACAGTATTCAGGAATTACAGAAAATCCAGACCGTTATGCTAGCAAATACAAACTGCCATGAAACATTAAAACATCAAACCCTTAATAACTATAGCCTTAAAACAGGGGTCCCCAACCTGGGATGTGAGACGATATTCCAGGGAGTGCAAAAACTTGGGTTTAGATGTTTCAAAATTATAGTGCATGTACATAATTATATGCATATGATAATTTATTTTTATAAGGGGTGCGAGAATATATAAGAAGTGTTCTAGGTGTGCAAGTTATAGAAAAGGATGGGAACCCCTGGTCTAAAACAGTTAGAATTGCAACTTTTTATATGGATTTCTCTGTAGGCCCCAATATTTTAGAGACACTCAGCCATCTACAGCATCTTAACATAAGTAGGTAGCCCTAATCCACCAAGCTTTTAGAAAACAAGTTAAATCAGTACTATTCTAACAGGTTTTAAGTCCCATACTTTTTTTCAGGTGCCTTCCATTGTTGGTTGAATGTCATTATTTTAATTGTTCTGTTTATATTGTATTTTGCATGCTACTTGGAATCCATGTGGATTCCAACAGTTTAGAAATAGTTAAATAGAGTAGATAAATAATATATGATCCAGATAAATTAAATTTCTCTGTTGTAATATTCTTGCAAGAGGATTTCCTTTTGGGGGCAGCCAGTTTGGCCAGATTTTTTTCTCCTACAATTTTTCTTTTAACTTGTTCCGATAACTTTAAAAAAAAAAAAAAAGCTGACACAAATAATCATTTCTATATCTGCTTTCTCTTACAGTGAATAGCTAGTACCGTACATTAGCAACCTCAGAGATTAAAAAATGTAGGCTAAAATAAGATTTTAAGTAAGTATTGCTAACTTGGCATTTTGCTCTAGTCCTGCCTCAACTTGCGTATCCTAAACTGATCCCATGAGGATCCTATAACCATTTTTCTTAAATTATTTAATCCCTTTACGTTGCATAACTCCAATTATTTGCAACTTTGATCGATTATTTTTCTGATCTTTTCAATTTAAACTGCCACAGACACAATGCCTTTTCTTTTCTTCTCATTCCCTCCCATCCATCTTCTTTCCCTTTTTGTCTTTTTCTTCAACACTCATGTTGAAAATGAGAGGCCACAATGGAAAGGCCCGCCTTAGAAATGGCAGAGCCAATGGTGTAGGAGCGTGATCTATCCTTTGAATGTATTGCAGATTTTATTTTGTCTCTTTGAGTAAGTGCTATTTCAAAGACCGATTAGCCGTTTCATGCATAGCCTTTCAACATTACAAGGACAAGGGTGTGGACCTGCCAATTAGGTGTTTTTTCTGGTGAAGTCAGATGCATTTCAGGCGTCCCACTGAAACTCCGAGCCTGACGCTTTCTTTAGGGAAATCTTTTAGTGGTGCCAATTTGTCTACAGTACAAGGTGTGGCTTATACTTGGCAACACAAATAATCAATCCTAATCCATTTCCCAGCTGAAATGCAATCTTACTGCCTCCTTAGGGAATGGACGCTCTATTTCTCAGCAAGGGTTGATACTTCAGGAGAGAGTTTGATGACCAGGAAAGAGTTTCCTGTGCTTCATTTGGCCGACCTCTATCTCTCTCCGAAGACTCGGTTGTGCCTTTTCATGGCGTTGTGTTGTAGCTGGGAAGAGCAGCTGCGCAATTGTAGGACAAGACAAAGTTGCTTTATGGCCATGATGGTAAACCTATGGCACGGGTGCTACAGGTGGCACGCGGAGCCATTTCTGAGGGCATGTGAGGCATCGCCCTGTCAGCTCCAGTGTGCATGCATGTACTGGCCAGCTGATTTTCAGCCTTGATTTTCGGCTATTTTTTGCCCTCTGGAGGGAGATAAACAGCCCAAAGGGCAACCCAGAAGTCCATTCCTGAACTTCTGGTTTGCATGTTGGGACATTTTTAGCTCTCCCCAGGCTCCTAAAAAGCCTCTGGAGTCTGGGACGGGTGAAAAATGGACCTATTGGGCCCACCGGAAGTTGGAAAATGGGCTATTTTCAGCCTCCAGAGGGCCTCCAGGGGGGTGGGGGAGGCCATTTTCACCCTCCTCAGACTCCTAGAAGGCTATGCGCGCATGCACGGGGCAGCAGGGGGAGTGTCACGCACACATGCGCAGAGGGAATGGCGCAGGAAGTATTAAATTATGGGCTTGGGCACGTGAGCGTGCACGATAGCGCGTACCCCCCTGCTTTTGGCACCCAAGGCGAAAAAGGTTTGCCATTACTGCTTTATTGAGTTGCAGAAAGATCCACCAAATCCATGCCTTTGAATTGGCATAGTGCTGCACCATGCAATATGGAAACACAGATAAGTCCACCCAAAAGCCACCCAATGTTGCTTCTCATTCCCCCTATTTCTCAACTACAATAGTGGCCAGAAGAGTTGGGAAGGCCAGTTCTCAGTTCGTAAACTCCAATGGGTCTTGAGCATGCTTGTAAACAGGCTTCACAGTTTTCCATTAAGGTGGCTTTGGAGGTCCACCTGCTTATAATAAAGGAGCTACAAAAGCTATCTTTCCAGGGTCTCCCGTAACCTCAGATGTCTGCATTAAAGGCGCAAGAGCAAGAACAATAGAAATAAAACTTGTATACCGCTTCATGGTGCTTTACAGTGCTCTCTAAGCAGTTGACAGACTCAGCATATTGTCCCCAACAAGTGGAGGAGACATCAAATGCAAACTCTTCCCTTTGTATATTTGCATGTGATATTGTGATGCAGCTAGCGCCATGATAACACAATGCACAAACTGTCACCGTAGGAATGAATGCCTATGGCCACTATTGGGGTCTAATTAATCAGAATGGAGGAAGTGAGAGTCCAGAAAGGCCTCTGAGGGCTGATAACTTTGTGGGTAATTTGCAAGATTTCATTAACGTTTTCAATTCGGTTTTAGCACAGGTTTTTTAGTCAAATAAGTTGTTTTTTTAAAAAAAGTTTTATATGTTTGTATGTTTTGTAATATTCCTGTGTGCCGCCCTGGGTCCGTTTGGAGAAGGGTGGGGTATAAATTCAATAAAATAAAATAAAATCAAAAATCAAATCAAAACTGCATGACAGAATGCAAAATATACCAGAGAGTTCTCTATTTTTTAAAAAAAAGGTTTGGCTATGGAAAATAATGAACAGTTCAAAATATTTTACCTCAGTTATTAATTATAGGTAGTCCTTGACTGACAACAGTTAATTTACACCCAATATTACAACAGTGCTGAAAAAAAGTGACTTATGACCCTTTTTCACAGTTACAACCATTGCAGCATCCTCATGGTCACGTAATCAAAATTTAGATGCTCGGCAACTGGTTCATATTTATGACCATTGCTGGGTCTTGTGATCCCCTTTTGTGACCTTCTGACAAGCAAAAAGAATGGGGAAACCAGATTCACTTAACAACCATGTTACTAAGTGAACGGCTGCAGTAGTTCACTTAAGAACTGTGTTAGTAAGTTTGTAAATTGGGGCAAAATTCACTTAACAAATGTTTCACTTAGCAACATAATTTTGGGGCTCAATTGTGGTCATAAATGGAAAACTACCTGAATATAAATCCCACTACATCATCAACAGTCCTGTATTCTAGAAAAGCACTAGCAGCACCCGAGCATTATTAAAATAACTCTATCTTTTCTAATCCTGATTTTGATAGGTCTATAATTCTTTCCCTATCTGGCAGGGATGTCATGGACTTTTAATTAATTAATGTTTGTAACAAGAGTTAAGATTCCCAGATGAAAGGCACAGCATGAGAGAAAAGTGTTATTAGTCATTGGTGTGATTGTCTTAGGACAGTATCACCTTACACAATACAGATCCTCTCAATGATTTCAAGTTGTTTGAAGTTTGATATGTGTATTTATAATTAAAAGAAGGATGCTGTGGAGATACTCTCTTCAAGGCGTGACTGGGATTGTGAAAGCTGAAGGAGGAGAGAATAAACTAGAATTAAACAGTTCCTAAGGCCAATTCTGTCTGCAGTTGTGTAAAGTGCATTCTTTTCTTTCTTTTGTTCTCAGGAGACTCCTCTCATTTAGGTAAAATAAAACCTGATTTAAAAAAACCCAAGGTGAATTGTCGCTCTGATTCATGTACATTCACCACACACTTGCACACACATTCACACCGGTGCTGATCCCTTTTTATACATTTGCTCATGGGTTTCTCATAAGAAAAAAAAAGGGGTGAAAAGTTCTTCCTTCAGCCTAAAGGGGGAACAAAAAGTAAAAGTCGTTTCATCTACGTATTTACCTAGAGGTGTGCACTGATGCATTTTGTTTATCAGTTTCACTCATTTTAGTTTAATGCAAATTTGCTTTCTCTCCCTGTAATTTCTTGTTTTGACAATGTTTTAGGGCAGAGGTCCGCCATCTGCAGCTCTGGAGCCGCATGTGGCTCTTTCATTCCTCTGCTGTGGCTCGCTGTCACCAGTCAGCACCACAGTTTTGAGAGATTCCGGTTAGGCAGGGGGAAGCAGGGCGTACCAGGAGGAGACTCTATGGCAAGGGGCGGGTTTTCCTGCCAGCTCCACATTTGATAGGGCTTTAAGTTAGGAGAGGTAGAGGAAAAAGGATGCCGCACTAGGAAGAGACTCTATGGTGGGGAAACCAGACTTCCGGTCAGCTCCAGAATTAAATGGGGTGCTTCTGGTTAGGACTTTTGTGGCTCTTTGCGTGTTTAAGGTTGCCAACCCCTGTTTTAGGAGGTCACGCTTCTTTTTCCTCTCCCTGTTAACTATTTTTTGCAATGAAGAATCTCTGGACTTCATGATATCACACATTCATCTTAAAGACACCTTTCTGTGATTATTAAGACAGATAAATAGCGAGTGCAAGCAGAAAAAGCCGCATAATGATGGTGAGCCACTGACCCAAAGAAGGGAGATCAAATGGAAATTTAGCTCTTCTTGTTGCAGTTGGGACTAAGACTGCCATTGCTAAGTGATAGGGTTGTAAACCGCAATAGCACTTAGGCTCATATATCGCTTCACAGTGCTTTACAAAAATATCTAAGTGGTTTACAGAGTCACCGTACTGCCCCCCAACAATCTGGGTCCTTGTTTGACCAACCTCAGAAGAATGGAAGTCTGATTCAACCTTGAGCCAGTCAGGATCAAACTCCTGGCTGTGGGCAGAGTTTGCCTGCAATGCTGCATTCTAACTGCTGTGCCACCAGGGCTCTTGTAAAGCCATCGTAACCCCAGGACCATGCAGGTAATTAAGTGGGAAGATGTCCCAGCTAAGGAATGTAAGGGGGTGCCATGGACCGCTGGGAGGGGGGGAGTAAGCAGAAGGAACAACTTATAGGAGCAACTTGCAACCTTCTCTGCTAGCTTCCCCATTGATGTTTATGGAAAGCTGGAGGAGAAGGCCACAAATAGTGTTTATCAGAGTTTCTGTGATGGTTATAATTTTACAGATGGTCCATAAGTCTCCCTTGTTCATTGTCATCAGAATTTTGAATGTTCTCTGAAAGGTGGCTATAAATCAAGTACTCGCCCTATTCCAGCAGAATTGCATCTAAATTGTTTTATCCTGCTGCATTCAACACCGTTATGACCTAGGACTTAAAAAGAAAAGCTCCAAATTGAATCCAGCTCTGGGGGATGCCATATATGCATACATGTTTTCCTTCACAAAACAATAGAAATACTTTGGGGTTTTTTTTTTAACTGTTTCCAGAATGCTTTACAAACCCCTAGTGTAGATATCAGCTCTGGGATTCTGAAGTGGTCCCGCATCAAAAATGAACTAAGGGTAACTGGTAGATGGTGCAACTTATCTGAGCCCTAAGAAGATTCATTTCACTGAATCAATTTCAGGAGTGGCAATTTCTTCTGTGTCTGAAAGCATCTGATAAAGACTTCCTTAAATCATATCATTTCCACCCTTCCACATCAATGGTATCTACCCATGGTGAAATTCCAGGAAAACAACCAGATGTTTTCCATTGCTATTCAAATTTACTTCCCAGGGTTTCCCCCCCTCCTTTAAGAACATATTGCTTCTAAAGTAGCATGTAGAAGGGAGAAGTTGCTATATTACGTGCCTTTCTGATAGATTTTGAATAATACACAAGAGGACATGAACTGCCTTACTATTATTGTTCTATGGGCACACAACCTCCACAAGACTCACTAGTTTGATGGTTTTCCAACTACATTTTCAGTGGACAGCGTTTTGCCATACTCCCTGTACAGGTTTCTCTTCAGTGGTGTATCTCTGCCATTTCACTTCTCCCTGTAAGGAAAGCAACTGGCATCGGCAAAGCTGCATTAACAGAATCTTCACAATAATTTGTTCTACTCAAAATTCACACTGATGGAGACCGAAGTCCATCCTATAACCACCAGGACTGTCGCTTCTTAGCACTGGGCCACTTCATTTTGCTACTCATCCCAGCTTCCTAAAATGATTTTGTTACCTTTGGTTGGCATATTTTACAATTTATGAGCAACCTATTATTATTTACATAGTGAACGGACAGGGTTCCTATTACTGAATGGACCTCAGGAGTTGGCTAGCAAACTGCCAACAGACCAGTGGTGGGTTCCAGATCCCGGTGCAACGGGTATGTTGCAACAGGGCCCAGAATCCACATGAATGAGCACAGAATGCACGCACACACACGCAGCATACACATGCATCCTTCCCTCCTGCAATGCCTCCGCAAGCTTCTGCGATACTCCAGATGCTCACCGGAGCATTGCGCAGGCACCATATGTGCGTGCGCATGCACAGAAGCGCCAAAGAGCTCAAAAACAGATAAGGATGATGGGCAGGTGGGCCCTCCAGAGCACTGTATCAGAACGGTACCTGGTGCTCCTGGCAGGCACTGGTACGCCCGTACCAGGGCGTACCGCCTGCAACCCACCACTGCAACAGAACATTTTGTTTTTCTGCAATCGCGTCATCACATAGTTGTCACATGATGTATCATGACGTTTTTCCCCTTCGCTAAACTGGATGTGGGCGTGGTCAGCATGTGATGCATCCAACCTGCAGGCTGCGAGTTTAACACCCCTGCCTTAGACTATCAGTATTCTCCATGTTCACTAATGTATTTCCAATTCATTTACAGTTTTCTATAGAGAGGAGGTGTACTGGTTGCAGTGTACCAAGAGAATAACCTGTGGAGGGAGAGGATCCGCAATTGTTTAATTAGCTTTAATGAGCTCTCATCCTGCTACATTCCATTCACCAATCTAAAGTTCAGCTAGGTGCAGGTCAAAATATGGATATAGTATGGTATGGGTAGCAAACTGCAAACCCAACTACATGATAATTGCTACGAACAAAAGGACTGCTATTTGAAAGAACACAGAGAATATAATACTTCATCTTCATGGCAACGACAGAAAACTTGATAAATAAAGTTTATCTCTACTATATAGTTATCAAAAATCTTTCGATCTAAAAGCAGACCTGCATTACTCTCGGTAGTGGGTTGCTAGCTGCATGCGCAGAAGCGTCTGGGCAAGTGGGCTGAGCCTCCCACCACTGCCATTACCAGTTCAGCTGAACTGGGCCAAACCAGGAGCAGCCCACCTCTGATTGAATGATAAAATGATTTGAGACATACTGTTTATCAGTCTTGCAAATAAGCCTATAAAACTGAGACACTTTGCTTCTTCATGAAGCAATCAGCATAGAAATGCAGGTCTCTCTAATCAGTTGATACAAGAAATACATTTCCTCAAACCAAGTGAGAGAGAAGAGAAAGAATAATTAGGACCAATTGGCTTGTCTCTCGCCTCCCCTTAATGTCTATTTGAAGTGCAGGGGAAACCATTTTAATCAGACTACAGCTGGAAAAGAAAGAGTAGAAACTTATTTCCATTCCAGTATTTGTATTAAAATCCAAAGGAACCTCCCACAGCAACTGGGATTAAACTTAAAAAAACAAAACAAATTTATATGACAAAGATGCAAGCCACAAAATTAACCTCTCTGTTGTAATCCCTCGGTGGCTGCTCCAAGAACGTTAAATCACGGTGGCAACATCTCAGAGAGAGTTCTTACTCGTTTTCATAGAAGAATCAAGATTAGATCTGCTCACCCAGAGTATTCATTACATCTCAAAACAATGGCAGACATCCTGGCTTCTGTGCAACCTACTTTTCTGTTCTGATCATTAGGAATGCATATAAATGTAATACAAGGCTGGAAGAAAAGTTGACCCGCCCATTGCTAAAACATTGCTCAATTTTTGAAGACTGTCTTCTGAAAGTCAAGGTGCTGGTACTTCAGGTTTTCAGACTCCACGTTTCTGGTTGATTTAAGATAGAGCAGACTGACCAGAGGCGTGTCCCGTTGATTACAAGTTCAGATCTTCCTCCTACATCTCCCATCCCCTCAAAAAACCCAAATATACCATGCTTCTTTACAAAATCTTTACAAAAGGCAAATTGCAAGATCTAAGAAGAACAACAAAGGGGACGAGGCTAAAACATGTGAAGAACAGTTGCAGGAATTGGGTGTGTTTAGTTTAATGAAAAGAAGGACCAGGGGAAACCTGATCACAGTGTTCTGATATCTCAGGGGTTGCTACAAAGAAGGCAGAGTCAAGCTATTCTCCAAAGCACCTGAGGGTAGGACAAGAAGCAATAAGTGGAAACTAATCAAGGAGAAAAACAACTTAGAACTAAGAAGAAATTTCCTGACAGTTAGAACAATTGATCAGTGGAACAACTTGCCTCCAGAAGTTGTGAATGCTCAAACACTGGACATTTTTAAGAAGATGCTGGATAACCATCTCTCTGAAGTGGTGTAGTGTAGTGTTTCCTGCCTAAACAGGGGGTTGGACTAGAAGACCTCCAAGGTCCCTTCCAACTCTTTTATTCTATTCTATTCTATTCTAATCTGGGTCGGACACCGGGACCACAGGTTTTGTCTTCTGAGCTTTTGGACTCATGCTGAAGCTCATCTTCAGGAAATCTCTCTCTACTGGAACACGTGCTTTGGGATATTCGATGCTTCATATTTAAGTGATGCCTTCCCATTGGTTGGTGTGTTGATCGCTGGCGATTGGCTATTGTTTCCTTGTGCTGCCAAACCCTTGGCTCTTAAGTACCAGAAAAGCTGGTGGTAAACCAGCACTCCTGTTGACTGACAAGAGGCCAACTTCCCAGGCTTCAATCATTTTCCTGACTATCTTTGTTCCTGCACAGCCAACAATCTTAATAGCTGCAAAATGTAATGTATGTTCTTGTTCATTGCAGTATGAGGCTACCAATGAGTTTGCGTCTCCTTGTCTGACCGCTTGCTTGTTTTCTTTCAATCTGGTGGTTAGCTTCCTTCCTGTCTGTTCTACAGTCACAGGAGTAATCCATGCAGGGGATCTGGCAGATTACATTAGAAGTATCTCTCACCTGCAAGCGATCTTTGCAATGCAGGATTTGTCCTTGTATGGTAGCCTCTGGATTGTGTGTGATACCCACTTGCATATATTGGAAGCTGTGTTCTACTGCTTCCGAAATATTTTTGATTTATGGGAGGGTGCACCATATAGTTGGTCTCGTACCTTCTTTCTCCCTTTATGTCCTTTTCAGGCATCTTGCAACATATGCTTGTGGGTGCCCATTCTTCCTTGTTCATGTAAGTACTTCTGCCCAGTTCTTCAGCTTGTTAGGTACTACGGTGGATTCTCACTCTGCTACATAGTATTCTGACACAGCCCTTTTTGTGTGAGTTTTATTCTATGCAGGGTGTTGCAGTAGATGGCTCCCAGGATTCCTTACAACCCTTAGGTTATCATATTTTTCAGAGTATAAGATGCACCTTTCCCCCAAAAAAGAGGGTGAAAATCTGGGTGCGTCTTATACACTGAATACAGCATTTTTGGCCTCCTGAAACCCCACTGTCTTTGCAAAAATGGCCATGCATAGCCTTTATGAGGCTTCCAAAGTGTTCCTGGGGGCTGGGGAGGGCAGAAATGAACGTAAAATGTGCTGTTTTTTGCTTGTTTTTGCCATCTTCCAGCCTCCAAGAGCATTCTATAAGCATCCTAAAGGCTACGCATGCTCTTTTTTGACAAAAAAACCAGGCCCGTTTTTGCAAAAAACAGGCCATTTTTGGGAGGCCTGCATTGTGTAAGACCTTTTTTTTAAAAAATCGCCTCTTCATAATCTTGATGCATCTTATATTCCGGTGTGTTTTATACACTGGTAAATCTTATACTCTGAAAAATATGGTACATAGTTTGCCATGATAAAATGAAAGAAAAGCTGAGCATAAAAATTCAGTTTCCATCTTATAAACAATGAATGACTTCTTCCAAATCCCTTCTGGCTTTGTTTCAAAGTTATTCAAGTAGTGTTGGAAGGTCCAAGGAACTGGACTAAAGAAATAAGGATCACAAGATGAACATCAATCATGAGGGTAACAATAATTGTGTCCCAGAAAAGATGAGATTAGTGTTTAAAATATATTTGATGCGAAGAGACAAATGGCCTTATACATGAAGCGCTCTATGATTCAAAAGATTTCACCAACAGAGCTATTATGTAATTTATAAGGATGATGAAGAATAATGTTTTCAAAGTTTAGGCTGTAAAACGCTTCATAAAACATTTTCAGCAATCAGGGAACAAATAATAAGAGATGAATGGAGAGGTCTAATTCGTCTCTATTCTGCAGCAACTGAATCAAACAAACCCAAATAATTATGTATCATTAAGACTATGCCATTTTAATGAAAATAAGAAAACACCCTTATTAGGAAACCATTTTTGATCTTGCCTGTTTATTGCACATTGTTGCTCTTATTTTATTAATGAGTCAAAACTTGAGGGAATTCTTCTGGAACCAAAAGATTATTCATATTTCCTGACAAAGGTTCCGGGGAAAAAAATCTTCTTTTGATTAGAAAACCCTTTTATATATATATGATACAATTATTTCTTCTAAATAATCTCTGAAATATGGGTGGTCAAATCATATACTTGATTCCTAATAACAAGCAACCTTTTGGGTACCTTGCCTCCCTCACATATCCTCAATTTCTGCACATTTTTTTAAAAAAATTAAGAGCTGCACTGCAAAATTGGAAAATGTACCGTGTTTCCTTTTAAAATAAGACCCCCCTGAATAATAAGCCCAATTGGGCTTTTGAGCGCATGTGCTAAAATAAGCCCTCCCCGAAAATATTGCAGCACAGCAGCAGCCATGAAGTAACCACATTTGCTGCCTCCTGCACCTCAAAAATAATAAGACCTTCCCAAAAATAAAGTGCTTATTTCGGGGGTCAAAAGAAAATAAGACCCTGTTTTATTTTTGGGAAAACATGGTAGACATCACTGTAGAGCCTCATTCTATTTCACGAATAATTGGAGGTATACTGTATATTTGGATAAATTTGGTTTAAATCACAACGTAAACAATATCAAATGTGATAAATAGGAACGGGTAAAGTCTTTATATATTGCGGAGAAAAAGAAGAAAAAGAAGAAAAAGAAGAATCTTCAAGACACTAAGATAAAGAATCTGTAGGAAAGGCAGAAAGTCAGTAGGATGCCAAACATGGCTCCTATGGGCTCCTCTTTTGGCATCTGCCAGGTCCCTTACCCCTTTTTAATATTAACAAATTGAACACATCAGCCTCCAAAATCATCTTCATTTCCAACACTTGGATAATCCGCCTCCTAGAATTGGGAATGACTAGCACATATGTGCGAGGGAAATGTTTATCTTTACCTATGTTCATAATTTCTCATCCGTTGCATCCTTCATTCATTCTCTCAACTTTCAATCACATAATTGATATTAATTTCATGTATATAGATTTATTTATTAAATTTATGTGCTGCCCATTCTTTCAGAGATGTGCAGCCGCGCGGGGGATTTTGGGAGTTTCACGCTACTCCCACGTAACACCCCTCCTGCACGAGCTGCACTGGCTGCCTGTGGCCTTCCGGGTGCACTTCAAGGTGTTAGTAACCATCTTCAAAGCGCTCCATGGTTACCTGCGTGACTGCCTCATACCACACACCTCCCTTCGACCTGTCCGCTCCCACAGGAAGGGCCTCCTCAGGGTGCCGTCCGCCGGTCAATGCCGGCTGGCGACCCCCAGGGGGAGAGCCTTCTCTGTGGGGGGTCCTGGCCCTCTGGAATGAGTTGTCCCCCGATCTCCGCACCACCACAGACCTACGCCTCTTCCGCCGGGGACTTAAAACGCATCTTTTCCATCTGGCCGGGCTGGCTTAGATTTAATGATTTAATTTACTTTTAATGGGACTTTTTAAACGGTTTTAATTGACTTTTAGCACAGATCCATCAAATTTAATCTTATTTTATCGTGTTGTTTGTATAGTATTGTGTTTTTTACTCCTTCTGTGCACCGCCCTGAGTCCCACTAGGGAGATAGGGCGGTATAAAAATGTGAAAATTAAATTAAATTAAATTAAATGACTCTGGATGGCTTACAAACATTCAAACTAATAGATGTTAATGTCCCAAACAAACATTTTCTAAGCAGATATTCACTGGTCAACATTCTAATTCACTTTTGTGTCTCAAAAATGGTTTATTAACTTTTTCTGCCTTTCCGGAATTTTTTCTTACCCTTACACATCATCGAATTAAAGGGTTTTTTCGTTCTTGAGTGAATATTACACAATTTGTACCCAAACTCCTTCCTAATTTGCCCATGTATACAATCTAATTCATAGGAGCATAACATGCTACTATCTTAAGGATTCTAATCTTCACACACACCTACAAAAACCTAGATTACACTCTTTCATATTTTCTGATATACATTTTAAAATTAAACCTACACCTTCTCTTCCCTGCAAGTATTTCCTCAACTCCATTCCACAAAAATCAGTAAATTCAATCAGATTTATTTTATCTTTCATTTTTTTCTCAACTTCACAAACATGCCAATTTTTTAATTTGTTCCATTTATTAGTTCAAAAGCATCCATTCATTTGATGTCACATCTCTGTTCATGTTCATAGATCCAGAATTAGCCAAAGAATCCACATTCCTCCACAGTACTCCTGACTTAACCAAATACACAGATTAAAATACCCAGGATTATGGATCTCATAAACTTCTGCCTAACACATACTTCCAATTTGATGCACAAATTTACCAGCAAGTTAAAGGTACATTTATGGGATCACCACTTTCAGGACTTAGAGCAGAAGTCATCATGCAATGTCTTAGAGGCCAATGCACTGCCACAAATACAACTCAAAAGTATGGATCAGATATGTAGGTGACACCTTCACCATAATTAAAAAGTACCAATTACAGAACTCCGACAGAACCAATAATACAATTTTTAAGGGATTCCAGTTTACTAGAGAAGAAGAAAACAATAACTTCTTACTCTTCCTGGACATCCTGGTCAGGAGAGGCCATAATGACAAACTAGAAATGCAAGTGTACAGAAAAACCATCAATACCAACCAGATGATTAGCCATCAATAGATACATAGACATTAACAAAGTCTATAGACTATGAAAAAGAAACAATCAAGCACCCCAAAAGGGAACTAAAAGACCCAAGCACCTCTCCACTAGCAATCAGCACCCAGATAGGCATAGATTAATTCTAGTATTAACATCAGACCAACAATCAAGTAAACAATACCCCAATCAAGAAACTGCCAAAGAAGCCAACAGTAAACAGGCCAACCAAAGAATATCTAAGACAGGGATGTCCAAACTTAGGAACTTTTAAGACTTGTGGACTTCAACTCCCAGAATTCCCCAGCCAGCATAGTTGAAGTTGAAGTCCACAAGTCTTAAAGTTCCCAAGTTTGGACATCCCTGATCTAAGACAACCCCCACCAACACTGACAGGGCAATCCACTAAAATATAAATTGACAGCAAACAGCACCCCTTACTAGCACGGAGGATGTTATCTAGTTTGGGTAATGAAATGTCTGCAAGAAAACAAGCAAGCTCAGAGGGCACCAAGGACCTCTCAATTCAACCCTACAAATATTCTCCTTTATTGGTATTTATTAGTTTGTTTATTAGTTCTTACTCTTTTATTCTTTGCATTCCAAGTCACAGTTTTTCAAATCCCACAGTCATCCCTATCTCAATCTCTATATATTCATCTCAACTGCCCATAACTATCCACCTTCCACAATAAGCAATGCTATGCAAAGCAGAAAAAAAATTCAACAGATGAAATAATGTGTGAGGATCTCCACTGCCTGTGGCTCTATATACCGTATAGTACTTTTTAAGAAGACAAGAAAAGCAGACTAGATTACCAGATCTGTTCATTAACTATGCCACATGCAGATTTCTCAGTTCTGGTAAGGGCAGTAAATAGTGTTTTTTGTTACAATTTTGCCAAAATGTCACAAATGCAACCAAAGCCCAGATTTATTCTTTGCATGCTTATGATATTTTATTCAAGGTCTGATCTGCAAACCTACATTCTATTACCTGCGCTCGATTAATTAGGTAGCTGTGGAGAAAACAGGTTGAAGAAACGACAAATTACAATGTCCAATTTAAATTACCGTAGGATATTGTTTAGTTTAAGCAGCATTTAAAATCATAACATTAACTCTCTTGTTTCAATGGCATATTTCGAACAGGTGTGAGAACTTTCTTCCCAGCTCCCAGCTTTGGTGGGTCAGCAAGGTGGGCTAAACCATGCCATAAAAAGGCATAGACAAAGGTCCATGCCTTTTTGCTAAATCTATTTTATAGTATATACTACAATATTTATGTTTTTATCTACCTCAAAATTGTGGGAAACCATGTGGAGTTTTGATAATTAGATAAATCAGGAAAGCAGGGGTGAAATTCAGCAGGTTCTGACAGGTTCTGGAGAACCGGTAGGGGAAATTTTGAGTAGTTCGGAGTAGTTCGGAGAACCGGCAAATGCCACCTCTGGCTGGCCCCAAAGTGGGGTGGGAATGGAGATTTTGCAATATACTTTCCCCAGGAGTGGGGAGGGAATGGGGATTTTGCATTATCCTTTCCCCCAGGAGTGGGGAGGGAATGGGGATTTTGCAATATCCTTTCCCCAGAAGTGGGGAGGGAATGGGGATTTTGCAGTATCCTTCCCCTGCCACGCCCACTGAGCCACGTCCACAGAACCGATAGTAAAAAAAAATTGAATTTCACCACTGATCCTAGGGCCACTGGTAGCCTCAAACTTCCATGTTTGGTTGATGGCAATTGGTGCTGGATAGAAGGATCTGCATTCAGCAAGACTTTTAATACTCTTTTCCTCAATTGCGAAACAGACATAGCAAAACACCCTTCTCCAACTTAATAGTCAGATGCCCTGGATTTCCATGCCTTGGATTGCTAGCCTGCATGTTAGGTTGAAGTTCAACCTAGAGGAGATGAAATTGGGAAAGATACTTGACATAGTTGTCCACTTGTCCTAATAACTTTTTCTTCAGTCTCTGACTATCTCTGTCAAGGAAAAATAATTGTAGAATAACTTAAGTTTTCCTCCTTAATCCATAAAAGTGATTTATGTCGCATGCATCAATACTCACGTGCATAACTGAAAATGCACAATTTGTGTCCAACAATGCATATTACGTATACCAATACTTATAAAAGTCTTTGACCAAAGTTCTCAGTGAAAGGGAATTAATAAAGAGTGTCTGCTTAAATTTTTTTGCCATTTCAGCTACTCTGGGATCATACTTTTCCCTTAATGCTCACCATAATCCTGTCACTGTCGATGATGGTGTTCAGTCTGTGTGCAATTGTCAAAACAGTACACTGGGCAAACTTTTCACGGATTGTCTTTTGAATCAGCTCATCTGTTCTGAAATAAACAACACAAGTAATGTGAAGAGATTATGCAACAAGCAAAACAGTTTCTGCTTCTGGGCACTTTGTTTTTCTACATTCTTTGGCATAGCTCTATGTCAACATGTTTTAATAAACTGTAGCAGCAAAGTGCATGTTTGCCTTTTAGACACGTCAAAGTGTTATGTTACACTACAACACAGCATGCTATAGCCCTTTGCAGGCAGTCATTCCCTAAGTGAGGAGGAGAAGGAAAATGAGGGTTGCGTTTGACAGAACCCCACATTTCCTTGACTGAATCTAAAAAAAACATGCAAAATGCGTGTCACCGACAAATGGGCTTTCCACTATAGAATAACCAAATTCTAGTGTTCAGACCAAAGAGTATTTGCTGACAGATATAAACATATAGTAAAGTTTGTTAAAAAAAATTGTGTAGGATTCTGGTCTGGAATTAAGGTGAAACTTCCTAACAGTGAGAACAATTAACCAGTGGAATGGGTTGCCTTCAGAAGTTATGGGTGCTCCATCGCTGGAGGTTTTTAAGAAGAGACTGGACAGTCACTTGTCTGAAACATTTGAGCTGGGGGTTGGACTAGAAGACTTCCAAGGTCCCTCCCAGCTGTATTCTGATTGACTGAGCAAATTTCAGGCCACAATATGGGTCTGAAAGTCTCCGTTCTTTTAATGAATAATATTGATTGCATTAAAAGTTAATTTGGTGGAAAGACAGTTTACATCAGACCTACAAAATCTTTTGACTTCAAATTTCATTAACCCAGTGGCAAGGAAATGTAAGAATTCTTGCCTCAAATTCCCAAAAGCATCATTGCTTACCATAAGGCTAGCTAATGCAACCTGTAAGGTAAAGGTAAAGGTTCCCCTCGCACATATTTGCTAGGGGGCAGTGCTCATCTCTGTTTCAAAGCCAAAGAGCCAGCACTGTCTGAAGACATCTTGGTGGTCATGTGGCCAGAATGACTAAACATCAACGGTGCATGGAATGTTGTTACCTTCCCACCAAAGGTGGTTCCTATTTTTCTACTTGCATTTTTCAATGTTTCCGAACTGCTAGGTTGGCAGAAGGTGGGACAAGTAATGGGAGCCCACTCCGTTATGCAACGCTAGGGATTCGAACTGCCAAACTGCTGACCTTTCTGATTGACAAGCTCAGTGCCTTAGCCACGACGTCCTTTTAATGCAACCTGTACAATCTGTCAAATAATTCATTTCTCAATGCAACGCTTCTCTTCCTTCTTTCTCTGTGATGTTTGACCTCTTTTAAATGAAACATAGTATTCACATTCTCAATAAAATAGCTTTGATATGTCCCCAATTATATCAGAGATAAGTCAAATTTCATGGAGAGTACATTCATAAAGAGTTGCTACAATTGTCATTAAGAGTCTTTATATATTTTATATTCACTATTTGGTAGATATCTAGGAATTGAGCCAACTCTAGGAATAAGTTTCTTTTGCTTCTGTACACAACCATGATTAGTGATGAATGTTTCAGTTGAACTGCCTTTCCATAGGTCAACCTTAAATAATATAAAGTTAGTGTTTTATATAAAATAACAACAGTAATATCTTGAAGCAAGTTTCTAAATGTTGAGATGATTTTAAAAATTAATCATAAGTACCAAGGAAAATAAAGAGATTTCCAGTGGTCTTAATTAAAAAGAATTCTCAATCAAATTTTCTCAAAAGGAGAATAAGCTTTCTTTGTTACCATCTTGAATCTATATAGAACGAGAATTTTTCTTTGCTCTTTTAACTGCAATTTACTGGAGACCCATCTTTTAACTATGGTTCATTGAATGACCAATCTATATTTCTTTAAATCGCTGGGTAAGATTAACTAAAATTAAATATGGATGCTACAAAAATGAAATATCATACACAGAAAAGGCATCCGTGTGCAGGTGTGTGCATGTAGATATAGATATATAGATATACAAAATGATTTATTTTAAATAATTACATTTGAATGTTTTTTATTCATTAAAAAAATTAAATTAAATCACAGAGAATGGAATTTTGCCATCTTGTTTCATAAACAATTATCAATGTATTCAGTCCTTAATATAGTACAGATAATCCTGGACTTACATCCATATTTGAGCCTGGAATTATGCTTGTAAATTGTGCTGGTTAAATGGGTCATCATATGGACAATCCAATTTTATGACATTTTTTTGTGGCAGTTGCTAAGCAAAACTGCAGTGGTTAAGCAAATGCCATGGTGGTTAAGTGAATTTATTTTCCACAATAGTCATTTTTATAGAAACCAGAATAAACATCATTTACTGACAGAAAAAGTCATAAATTGCAGTCACATGACTATGGGACACTGCAAACCACCATAATTGCAAGCCAATTGTCGAGTGCCCAAAAAGCAATCAAGTGACCATGGAAGGGTGGGGTGGCATCAGAACTTTGAATCTGGATTGTTAATCTGGGTTGTTAGGTTCGTTGTCCCTAAAACTACTAAGTGGCTGGTTTTAAATTAAGGATTACTTGGATTATAAATATATTTTTTATGCATTTTCTTACATCTAATATTGAATTGTAAGCCGCCCAGAGTCGGTTGCTAAGATGGCTGGCTATAGAAAGAGATGATATATAGATGATAGATAGATGGATGGATGGATGGATGGATGGATGGATGGATGGATAGATAGATAGATAGATAGATAGATAGATAGATAGATAGATAGATAGATAGATAGATAGATAGATGATGGATGATAGATAGACAGACAGGCAGACAGACAGACAGACAGACCGACCAAACTGATGGGGGAAGAGCATTCAAGCAAGAAGGTCTGGAGACGGTCCATTGATAATAAATGTGATATTTTGCCAAAATAAATTTTTACCGTTGCTGTAAGCATTTTTCTAATTTTTTTTTCATATTAGACACTGAGACTCTGTGTAAATTCTAATGACATACAATTACAACGTGCCAATATTATAAAAATACCAGCCTGTTGTACTTCCTGTTTACCTTGGGTCAACATTTGCAGTTGCTTCATCGATGATCAGTATCTTATTCTTCTTCAGGATAGCCCTGGCCAGGCACACCAGTTGTCTCTGGCCAACGCTAAAATTAGATCCAGATTCTGCCAATTGTGTTTCCAGTTTGTCAGGTAGGTCTTCTATTGCTTCTTTCAATTGCACCTATAAGCAATTCATAACAGTAATTCTAAGTTAATTTTTTGTCAGAAACAATTAAAGTGCTTCAAATTTAATTTCAAAATATCCATACCATCTTATTTTTAAAAAGTGCTTCAAAATAAACAGGTCATAGTTTATTATGGATTTATGACACTGAGAGAGAGAGAGAGAAAGAGGGAGGGAGGGAGGGAGGGAGGGAGGGAGGGAGGGAGAGAACTCATTGATTGAAATGACTTAACAAGTTATGGACATAGCTTATACGATTATTTCAATTTGGGGTTCAGTATATACTGAACTCTTCCATCAGCAGCACTTAACATGCTCACTAATGAGAGACCAAGGCATTTGTAACCCCAAATATTTAAAGGACATCAGATTTGCTGCTCAAGTTAAAAACACTCTTGTTCAGCTCACCGTGATGTTAGAACAAGACCACAAAGAACAAATTAACAGAACAGAAGTCTTCTGTATATCATAATACATCGGAAAGTATTGTTTTCCAGACAAATTACCTCTTCTAAAGAATTCCACAAGTCTTCATCACTATATTCACTGAAAGGATCCAAATTCTTCCTCATAGTCCCAGTAAATAAAGCTGGCTCCTGAAATACAAGAAATTCCCAGACAAATTATTTTAATTAATTAACCTTGGTGTTTCTATAACAAAAGTTAAAAGTCTGTTAGCATGTTTAGGATAACTAAAAATAGAATGTGGCAGCAAGGCATGTTCAAACAGAATTGCAATAAAGTCCCAACAGCTATTTTTTTTTCCAAGGCAAAATTGTGTGTGAGAGAGAAGAATATCGTAGAGGTGTTGAGAGAAAACAGAAAGAAGTCTTAATTGCTTTTCTTCCCGACAATTTTTCCATAAGCAACTTTCTCTTCCCAATCATTTCTACTCCAAAGGGTCATTAAAATGTGTTTGTCTTCCATATCTGTATCTGACATCCTTTTGGAGAAAAACAGATAAGCAGGCGGTACAGAGTTCCTATTTAGTTTAACAATGTCATGTTACAAAGTTGCTTGAAAGAAATTTTTTAACAAGCAAATTCTTTCCTAATGGAAATGCAAGTTTATTACTACCTGCATCAGCCTCTACTTTGCTTGCTTGCTACCGGCGGCCATAGAAACGGGGAGGAAGGGGGCTTGTGGTATTTGGGGGAGGGAATTACTTGGTATTGGAGGAGCTATCATTAAGGGAGTTTTGTTCTCACCATCTTCTGCGCATGCTGATGGCTCGTGTTTGGGCTTGGTCAAGGTCAACCATCTCTGAATGAGGCCACTTGAAGATGCTCCCCACATGACACCTTTGGGAGTTGCAGATTGGACATTGGGTTGGGGTAACGTCTTGGGTAAACGTTTGATATGTACATGTTCATTCCTTTTTGCTTCAGATCTTGCTTCATTTTAGCTGATTTCAGTTCTTGTCCAGTAAAAGTACCTTTATCTCTACTCAAATGGAGTTGGGGGTTTTCTTTCTTGGATACTGAATGAGGCACACCTGACAACCTGATTCTAATCTTCGAACACAATAACAAAATTCAGCTTTGTAAAGGAACTGCATCTGTCACCATTTGCACTCTCTCACCCACATTCCTTTTAATGATTGATTTTTCAAGGCCCAAGAGAAAAAGATCAAATTCCAGCCATGTTATGTTATAAAGATAAAAACTAACTGCAGGTAGTCCTCAACTTACAACAGTTCATTTAGTGACCGTTCAAAGTTACGATGGCGCTGGAAAAAGTGAGTTATGACCATTTTTCACACTTATGATCATTGCAGCATCCTCATGATCACATGATCAAAATTCAGATCTTTGGCACGGGGTGCTTAGATCTGGCCAGCGGGACCACCCTGGAGACAGCAAAGGACCATCCTGCGGTGCCTCTGCCAGTGAAAAGGGAGCTCTGGAGAGCCACAGACGGCCATCCAGAGCTCCATTTTCTCTGGCAAAGGGAGGCCATTCCAGCTGGAAATTGGACTCTGGAGCCCGTTTTTGCTGTCAGTCGGACCACCACAGGCATTCCCGACACGAGTGATGTTGAGCTGGCCACGCCCACCCCAGCTTCCTGAGGTCAAACACAACCCTGACGTGGCCCTCAATGAAACCGAGATTGACACCCCAGTTCTAAAGTATTGGCTTTAATCAGAGTTACCTTATTATGATTTAATAAGAATTAATATAGAATTAAATAACTATTTAATTATTAAAATTAGAAATATTTCAGATCTGCTACTTTTTTTTTTTTTTTTTTTGGCCATTTCGGCCACTTTCTGTATCCACCTCCTCCTATGAGAAGTTAAATTTACATCTCTAAATCTCAGAGTTCACGCATAGGTGAGGATGCTGTGCACCAAACGCATGGCATCGGCAGACCTGTCACATCTCAGTTCAAAATGCTATGTGGGCGCACTAGGGAAGGCATATTTATGACTTCTTTAACCAAAAGATAGACCTTTTTGATGTTTCTCACACAATACAATAATATCCCAGGCTTCAACTTTAAATGTAATGCCAGCTCCCCTCCCAAAAAAAAAAAAACAGAATGGGGCAGGAAGGGAGAGGAGAGACTGCCTGGAATAAATGCTTAAAAACCACTTACAATAATCAGCAGTAATAATTATAATAACACATTTGTAAAATGAAGCCCAAAAGGTTAAACTATGTACTTCTAAACTGCAATTTGCCCCATAGGTGACTACTATACTTGTGAAATGACTTTAGTTTCTTCTGACAGGCTCACTTAAAGATACACATTGCAGCTTAGCATAATAGTTCAACATAGCCTAGAGGTATTCAACTGTCCCATGTGTCTTTAATCGTTTTCATAAGAAGCATATACACAGGTAAAGAAAGAGCGTAGTGCAATGATTAACTGCCAACAGATTACAACCCATGAAGCTATTTTTATTTTAATGGGGTAGTAAAGTATGCCAAGTTGCAAAGCTCTTTGGATAAAATATTTTCAATGCATTTCTGCCAAGCTATAAGGTCCGTAAAATCGTCACAGGCAGAAGAAATGTGTAGTATAATGTGGTTTTTGTATTCCCCTTTAAAATACAAGACAATGAAGAAGATTTTTCATTTCAAAAACGGCAATTCCTGCCATATAATTTTAATTACAAAAGCTTTTGATCAAATGGGCTCAATAAAGCATTAAAAATGCTGATCTTTTTAATATAAAAAATCTTATTTTTTTAAAAAAAATCTATCAATGGTATTAGATGTACATTTCAGATATTGTGGAGATGAACTTCCATTTCAATTCTTTAATAGTTTAGCAAAATGGAAAATTTCAATTCATAAAATCTTTATAACGGCTATAATATAGTAGGAGCAGATGAGTATTGCAGAAGAAGATAAGGGTAGTTTTAATTTCAACCCCTGACAAATAGTTATATAAAAATTGCCTGTTTCGTGAGAGGAAGCCCATAAGCTAAACCTATAAAAAAATGATAAATTACAGTTAGAGAAATAGATATTTTTGCCTCAAAGGACCAACGTTAAGTTTCATGAAGTAGCATTTAACCTTTCCTCAACCTTTCTGGCTTGGTGGCCCAGTGTGGGGGGAGAAGGGATGTTTTGTTTGAGGAGCAGATGCATGCACAGCTCGTGTGAGTGGGGCTGCGAGCACCAGCCCCCGCCACTCACACGAGTCGAGCAATGCGCATGCGCACCAAGCTGCCACTCACAGGGCCTGGTTGCAAATAGGTCATGGCCCCATAGTGGGCCATGGCTCATTGGTTGGGGATTCCTGATCTAAAGAACTAGTCAAAACCATATTTTTCAACTCTGACAACATTAAGACGTGTGGACTTCAATTCTCAGAATTCCTTAGCTGGCAAGCTGACAGGATAATTCTGGAGGTTGAAGCCCACACATCTTAACATTTCAAAGTTGAATATGTCAGTGAACTTTCCCTGTGATCCAGGTAGAGTTGTCTGGAAAATGAGCCATGGCAAACGGATCTCTTTTTCTGAGATTGGAACATTTCGCTGTACTTGGATACGAAGCAAAATGTTTCAAACCAAAGAAGAAAAGAAGCCCAGTTGCCATGATTCAACTTCCAGATTCCAAGGTTTAAAAAATCACTAAATTAGAAGTTAACCAACTTCATAACTTCTGAAATATTATTAGCTCACTAATCATTTTAAGTTTAGATCTAAGAAACTACCATATTTTTCGGAGTATAAGACGCACCAAGATTTTGAACGAACAAATTAAAAAAAATTGCACTCTACAGACCTCCCCAAAACAGCCCATTTTTCATGAAAAACGCGCTCGGGGAGGGGGGGCAAAATTGAGCAAAAAACAGCCCATTCTTCGCTCATTCTGCCCTCTCCAACCCCCAGGAGCACTCCGCAAGGCTCCTAAAGGCTATGCACAGCTATTTTGGTGAAGGAAGCGGGGTTTCGGGAGGCAAAAAATGCTGTATTCAGTGTATAAGATGCACCCAGATATTCAGCCTCTTTTTTGAGGGGAAAAAGGTGCGTCTTATACTCTGAAAAATACAGTACTACAATTTGTAATACCTTTAAATGCCACTTGGTTGGTTCAGAATGCAACAGTTCATATGTTACCTGTCACACGTTATCTGGGCTACATTACTGTGGAGTTGTCGATCCTGCACTGGCTTCCAATAGGATTCTAGGGGCAAGTGATACTCTTATTTTTAACAATAAAGCCCTTTATGGATTGGTATTACAATACCTTCATAGTCACTTTCTTCAACCAGAGTCAACCCATCCAATACCTTTATCCCAACAGTGTAATCTTCTGAAGAATGCTATCTGTTCAAGTGAGTCTGCTACCAAGCATGCACTTTGCACGCAGGCACGCCTGAGACATGCCTGAACAGTGCTTAAAAAAATTTTTTTTTTAAGCCTTCTGAGTCTGCAAAGCCGAGGTGGGTTCTACTGGTTCGGACCAGTTCAGTCAAGTAGGTAGTAACTCGGCCTGCCACACCCCCAAAGTGGTTCTTTTGGTGACGCCATAGGCACTGCAGAAGCAATTTTACGTACTCTGCATGCGCATGTAGCACGCATCAAGCATGTGCACGGAGCATGTCCCTAAGTGAACCAACAGTAGCAGCAGCCGAAACTCGCCTCTGCTGCAAAGGTAAGTAGAACAATGAGGGAGGGAATCCGCTGTGCCAAGCGATGTAGATTAGCTTGAAAGCAGGAAATTTGACGATTCTAGTTAATATAAATCATGCGTCACAACTGATCATCGCCCAGCTGATCGTCGGAAATACCAGTTCACCCAAACTGGAAGCATTTTTTACTACTGGTCGGGCAAACAAGTCCCAACCGGTAGCATTTCACCTTAGTTTATCCTGAGATAAACTATTTGTAGTATCCTAATTTCAGAAGGCATCATTGGCAATTAGAAGCACTTCTGCAGAATCTCATAATTTTTCTCTTTTTCTTGATGGAAAAGAAAAAGAGTTCAATTTTTCTTGAACTCTTCTAGTTCTTTCTTTCTTTCTTTCTTTCTTTCTTTCTTTCTTTCTTTCTTTCTTTCTTTCTTTCTTTCTTTCTTTCTTTCTTTCTTTCTTCCTTCCTTCCTTCCTTCCTTTATTTCTTTCTTTTGAAAAACTAAAGTAGCATAGTAAAAATTGCCTAAAAACATTATTCAAAACTTAGATTTTAGGACGAACTATGATTAGCATAAGCCAAGACCTGGAGGGGGAAGCCACACTTGAGAGACAAGGATGCAAAAGCTGACAGTGAATGCATTCTTCTGATTCAGTTTGTTCAAATGAGAAACAGTTTTCAAAAGATATTCCACGAAAACTAACCTGGCTCTTTAAATATCAATAAAAGATGGACTAGCCACTAGGAAAACTCAAATGGACAAATATACCTGTTTTTCTAAGACACATTTTGAGTAATTTGTAAAATATTTCCTATAAAATCTTCACAAAAATTCACACATGCCCACGGACATATATACATGTGAGTTTTCACCTAGAGAAAAGTCCATGTGCAATTTAATCGAGTGGTTTTATAGCCCCTTACAGTTGTTGAGATTCATGTGACATTTAAATCTAATTAATTAATTAATTTCCCTATTGGACATGCTTTGGATATCCATTTTTATTGTATAATTGCACTGCAAAATTTGGAGAAATGCAAAAACTGAACAATGTATCTGTTCCGGTTCATGGAATCTCGCAGAAGGTCAAATTAGATTGATTTACACTAAAATGCAACAATAGGCATTATTTATCTCACTCTGAATTGAATTGGGTGGTCAGAAGCAGATTTTATGCATAATTCTACCAGCGTATTCATACTGAGAGATGCATGAAGGAATGTGATAGCAAAATACATTAGCCTTCCCATCACATCTGCAACAGTAAAGTAGAATGTATGGAATTTTTTATTGAACACTATGCATTATTTGCATTTTAAGGTTGCTTTAAATCAGCATAAGAAGCAGCTGATAGATGGGAGCTAGAAAAGACTTCCATTGGTTTGCTTTTCGATGGGAGAGATGAGGATAACTCAGTTTAGCAAACAATATTAATTCTAACGGTTTATCCTATCTTTTGATTTTAACGGGTATGTAAGATGCCTTGCATGACTGAAATCAACCAACATCCAAGTCGATCTCTAGAATCAACTTCAAAATATTTTATTTAGATGCAGTAATGAATACTGAGAAATCTTATCCCTAAACCTTAAATCGCACTTGTCAAATCTAACCTGTCAAATGTCTTCCAAAGAGCACATATACACATCAAAAACATGGTTAACATTGCAAAAATGGAGGCCGGATTTGTGCAAAACAGAATTAAAAAATATACTGTGTATGATCGTATTATGCAGCTGGTTTCAACACAAAGAAAACAACCCAATGTAGTTTGCCATTGGTATTATCTTCCAAGCCCAAACGTACAACTCTGTGGACTTTTATGCTTCACTGACACCATGAAAAAAGCCTCTTTTAATGTAAAAAATAAGTAAATACTGTTAGACACATGAAACTCACTCCTGTGAATTTAATTAAATCTTGTTTATACTGACAAGATGATAGACAAGGCCTTTTTTTTTTTTTTTTTGAAGTGTAAGTCTTACACAAGGAATTTAATATATCAATCATGTACGTAACGATAAATAGGATGGAAAACAAAATTAGGGTAGGAAAATATCCTACCTTCTAAAAATGTTTTTTTTCCCCCTCTCAGGAAAAAAAGAAACCCTCCAGTATTATACAATTCGGTCCCCACCTGAAATAGCTAGGGAAGCTTTCAAAACCTTACGGCTATTGAATGAACAGTTCGTCATCTGTTTTCCGGAGAAAAGAATATTGTGCAAACACAAAGGCAGAAGAATTTAAGTCCATGTAAAGTCCTCTTAGGTACAAAAGGGTCATCAACTTCACTCAGCAGAGCTACTGTGCACTAATGAAACCTTCAGCATCCAGAAACAAAGCGGGAGCCTGCATTAGGCTGCAGTCCAATTGTATTTATTTCCTAGTAATAGCATACCTACCTCTTTCTGTGCTTTCTATTTTTTGAGCAGAGGGGAGAAGGGAGGATAAGGCAAAGGGGGCTTTTAGAGAACTATGCTGCTTGCCTAACTTCTTTTTTTTTTTTTAATCACGGTAGTTCAAAAGAAAAAGCAAAAAAAAAAAAAAGCAAAAAAAAACCAAAAAAAAAAACCCAAATCAAAGAGAAAGGGGGGGAGAAGCCTCACAGAAAGTCCTACAACCCTCATTCCAGGCATGATGTCATATAATACGGGTGCCTATTGTGCTGTGTTGAGTTGTGCACTGTTTCAGGTGAGACAGTACACAACTCAACAAAGGGCAACTGGCAGAAGCTCCCTGCTCCAGTTTTTGACGGAGACTGTGGCTGTAGCCACATTATGTCTTGTGTTTTCGTAATGTTTAGGAAGACGTGAGAGCCGTGGTGGTGCAGTGGTTAGAATGCAGTATAGCAGGTTAATTCACTGCTCATTCCGGGAGTTCGATCCTGACTGGCTCAAGGTTTGTTCAGCCTTCCATCAAAATTCCATAAAATGAGGACCCAGATTGTTGGGGGCAATATGCTGACTCTGTAAACCGCTTAGAGAGGGCTGTAAAGCACTGTGAAGCAGTATATAAATCTAGGTATTGCTATTGCTATTAGAGGGAGGAAAGATTAGAGAGCCCGATCTCAAACGTATATTATGAGTTCATAGTAACAATCCTGCGATTGCCACATATTAAATTGATATACAGGTAGTCCTCAACTTACAACCATAATTGAGCCCAAAATGTGTGCTGTTAAATGAGAAATTTGTTAAGTGAATTTTGTCCCATTTTACAACTTTTATCGCCACATTTATTAAATGAATCTTTGCTTGTCAAAAAGTTGCAAAAGGTCATCACATGACTCTGGGACATTGCAACTGTCAGAAATATGAGCCGGTTGCCAAGTATCTGAATATTGATTGCGTAACCATGGGCAACTTATGATGCAATGGTCATGAGTGTGAAAAACGGTCACTTTTTGATTGCTGCTGTTGTAACTTCGAACAGTCACTAAATGAACTGTTGTAAGTCGAGGACTACCTGCATGTAGTGAAATTGACACCCCTGTTACATTATTCCTTGAAACCACTTGGCAACCAAAATGTGCAGGGATTAAAGCAGGGGTTCCCAAACTTAGCAACTTGAAGACTTGTGGACTTCAACTCCCAGAATTCTCCAGCCAGCTCTGCTCAGAATTCTGAGAGTTGAAGTCCACAAGTCTTCAAGTTGCCAAGTTTGGGAACCCCTGGATTAAAGTATCTTTTGACTTTCTCCTTCTGAGATAAGCGAGAAAATGTTAACTTTGATTTGACAAAATCTATGACTGACATCTATCCCCATGCCTACTCAGAATTTAACAGAGTTGGATGGGACCTTGTAGATCATCTAGTCCAACCCCCTGCCCAAGCAGGAGACCCTGCGCTATTTCTGACAAATGGCAGTCCAATCTCTTCTTGAAAGCCTCCAGTGATAAAGCCCCCACAACCTCCGAAAGCAAGCTGTTCCATTATTGATTGTTCTCCTTGATCAGTTTCTGTCCATTATTTCTTATATGGCCTTCAGGTGCCTTGGAAAATAGCTGACCCCTTCCTCTCCGTGGCAGCCCCTCAAATATTGGAAGAGTGCTATCATGTCTCTCCTGGTCCTTCTCTTTACTAGACTAGCCATGCCCAGTTTCTGTAACCGTTCTTCATATGTTTTAGCCTCCAGTCCTCTAATCATCTTGGTTGCTCTTCTTTGCAGACTTTCTAAAGCCATGATGATGAACCTATGGTACGTGGGCATGTGAGCTGGTGCCCAGCTCAGTTCCACCATGCATACGGCCGTGCCTCCCATTGGCCAGCTGATTTTTGGGTCTCTACCATGCATGCAGGAGATGTGCATGCATGTGCGGGGAGGTGGTGTGCCTATGTGTATGGGGGTCATGTGGTTTCAGGAGGCTTCAGGGAGACCTGCTAGGCCCAAACAGTGATGCGTGGGGTCACGTGCATGCACGGGGGATGAGGGGAGCATGGGGGGATTGTGTATGCATGCCCAGGAGGGTGAGGCACATAATGGCACATAATGCATAAATGGGTGTGGGCACACACACACATGCTGTTGTGCAATTTCAGCATGCGAGGAGAAAAAGGTTAGCCATCACTGTTCTAGAATCTCAACACTATTTTTATAGTGTGGTGACCAAAACTAGATGCAGTATTCTTACATAAATGAGCATTTTGATGTCAAAGGAGCAAAAATCGTCAAGGCAGTCATGAGTCTAAAAGGCCCCATGGTTCCTTTGCATGTCACTAACCAAAGTTAAATTGTATTGATCCCCCACCCCACCCCACAAGTCACCATTAAGCAACCTGTTTCTTAATTTAAAAAGCAACCGGGATATAAATGCATATTTGCTCTGTTTCCCTTCCTGAGACAGCATCCCACCCCTTGAGTCTTCGTGGGGACTGATAGGATTGTTTTTCAATCGGAAAAACATACAGTAGTTCACAGGACAAATGGCCAGACCCATTCCTTTAAAGGGAATTCTTAAAGGGAATTCTTCTTAAAGGGAAGCTTCCACTGCAGCTTCTTTGAGGCGATGGTACTGGGTCAGTGTGTTTATATTTTTACCTATTTAAAAATGGCACAACTGAACCTGAGAGATTGGAGCCGATGCCTGTTCAAAGCAACAACTGAGTTAATTTGCCACATTTCAGAACATATGAGCAAAAATGTCCTCGCTCCAAATAGCCATTTTGAGTCTTCCAAAGCTGCTGTGAATAAAACATTCACATTCTGGAATGTCTCGAAAGCCAACTAAAAATTATCAATTTTCTACTAGCTGAAATTGTATTCTCTGGGAAGTCTAAAATGCCAGGAACAGACTCAGATTCACAACACCCTGGCCCATAAAATCTTGTTTGTTTTTATGGTGTATATTTGAGAAGACGAAGACACTGTTGGATGCGCGCACAGTTATGCTCTCTTCCATTTGCCAGAATAATTTCTGCTCTAAAATATTTTACGTCCACAATAGAGAATGCATCATTCCAGTCTTTAAACTAAATTCAATCTGTAGTCATAACTAATGGCTGAAAGAAAGCTGTTTGGGCATGACAGAAACATAGATAATGAACCTCTTAAAATAGTCATAATAATTTCACTTCATTTTCAGTCATCATTCAAGAAGAGAGGATTAACATACACAGAGACATCACGCTACTCTATAAGATTCCTGGCATATAACCAGCAGAGTGCAGAAGAAAGATAAAGAAAAATTTACAACCCTAAGGTTTCTGAAGAGCGCTGGATGGACTTCTAAAATAGGCTGATACGCAAAGCAGACCAATACCTGAGGTATGATTGAAATTTTCTTCCGCAAGTCATGAAGTCCTAGTTCTGATGTCAAATATTTATCAATCCAAATTCTTCCTTGGGGCTCAGCCAACCGGAAAAGGGCAGCCATTAGAGAGCTTTTGCCAGCTCCTGTTCTTCCCACAATTCCAACCTGAAAGACAAAAAATAGAAAAAACATATACTAGGGGGAAGAAGGCATTTATAAAGCACTGCTTCTAATTATCTGGTTTATTTTGCTTCTTGTAAGGCAAGATGTACACGGTAGATATTAGGCAACAAAAGATGCATAAATATTGTCTTTAAAGGGAAGGTTTTCTCAGCATTTGAATGATCTAAAGCTATTGCTTGATAATATAGTGATTTCAGTTCATTTTTCTCATATGAAGTAAGAATCAAACAATATTTTCCTGGCTTAGCACATGTGAAGAGATGGCTTATTAGGACTTTTACTCTCGTCCTTAAAGCATAACTATCTTATTCCAGATGTTTAAATTGAACTCAAATTTTAATATAATTTTATATGCTTCTGAAACTATCATTGCCTAGCTTCAGGCCCTGGGTAGCTTATAAAACAATATTAATATTTGCTTTTGGATAGGAATAACAGTGCTTTTGACTCACAATCCTCGAGAATAAATATTATGAGTGGTCTTTTTTAAAACTTTCTGTCATAATATCAGGAGCACAGGAATAAACATATTTTTCTTTTACATTAAGAAAGTGAAACAGACTTCTTAGATCCAAAGCCTACTTATCAATTTCTACCTCAGCCATCAGAGACAATAATTAATTGTATTGAGTTTATTAATCAGCAGGAGAACAAGTGATTGATTGATTAATCAACTGATTAAGTGCCCTCAAGTTGGTGTCAATTTTTATTTGAGTGACAGACCAATTCTCTCCAAGATGATGTCTTCAAGTTGGCCTTTTAGTTCCATTCATTGCAACGGAAAACTGAATCTATCCACCTTGCTGTCAATTTTCTTTCTTTCTTTCTTTCTTTCTTTCTTTCTTTCTTTCTTTCTTTCCTTCCTTCCTTCCTTCCTTCTTTCTTTCTTTCTTTCTTTCCTTCTTTCAACTTTTCCCAGAATTATGGACTTCTCAAAGGAACTGCCAAAATATTACAATTTGAGCCCAATCACTGATGTCTTGAGTGAAAGTTCTGAATTGATTTGTAAGTTTTTTTGTAGTTATCCATCATATTCTCAACAATCTTCTTCAACATTAAAAATTAAAAACATTGGATACGCTTTCTATCTTACTTTTTCAAACTCCAGGTTTTGTAATCCCATGGGGTCATGATGAAAACCTGAACAATTCTAAACTTTGTAAGTACAGTCAGGTCTGGACATCTGAATATTTTTTTCTAATATTGTCCTCTAACTGAATTAGGCTTCAACATAATTAAAATCTAAATCTAAATTGTGCTTAAAATTACTCTGATTTCCTAAAATGCAGGAATGCTAAAATAGATATTACATTTTAGAATTGGTATTTTAAAAAAAACAGAATGTTGACCCCGACGTCAGAGGAAGAAGAAAAAGATCAAAAGCAAGATGTGTAAACCTAACAATTTTTTTCAAGTGAGCTGAGAAGTCAACAATGTGAATTTCACATGATGAAAACCATTTAATATCATTTTTGCATTAATCCTATTTTTAAAAAAATTCTGCAGGAAAGTTTGTCAATAATATTAATGAGATCTTTTAAATGTATTTTTTGTATTACTTTTGCCTTTAATTGGGAAATGCTGCTTTTTATCTCCATCAGTATTTTTTTTTTTTTAATCAAGATGTATACTGTGAAATCAGGAGCAGTGAGATTCTGAATTCACATTCACTAGGAGGTGCTGCCAAGAATAAGATCATAGCAACATTCAGAAATTCTTCCAACTTCCCTTTCAGCCACCAAAGCCCACCAGCTGTTTCTCTTCACTTGGGGCAATGTGATTTACCCTCCTCGTGGCATCAACAGAATAATTGGAGAATTAGTTAACACAAATCAGTGGTGGGTTTCAAATACAATACAATACAATACAATAGCAGAGTTGGAAGGGACCTTGTAGGTCTTCTAGTCCAACCCCCTGCATGGGCAGGAATCTTATACCATTTCAGACAAATGGCTGTCTAACATCTTTTTAAAGACTTCCAGGGTTGGGGCATTCACAACTGCTGGAGGCAAGCTGTTCCAGAGGTTAATTGTTCTTACTGTTAGGAAATTTCTCCTTAGTTCTAAGTTGCTTCTCTCCTTGGTTAGTTTCCACCCATTGCTCCTTGTCCTGCCCCCAGGTGTCTTGGAGAAAAGTTTGACTCCCTCTTCTTTGTGGCACCCTCTGAGATATCGGAACACTGCTATCATGTCTCCCCTGGTCCTTCTCTTCATCAAACTAGACATACCCAGTTCCTGCAGCCGTTCTTCATATGTCTTAGTCTCCAGTCCTCTAATCATCTTGGTTGCTCTTCTTTGCACTCTTTCCAGAGTCTCCACGTCTTTTCTACATCGTGGCGACCAAAACTGTATGCAGTATTCCAAGTGTGGCCTTACCAAGGCACTATACAGTGGCATTAACACTTCACGCGATCTAGATTCTATCCCTCTGTTGATGCAGCCTAGAACTGTGTTGGCTTTTTTGGCAGCTGCTGCACACTGCTGGCTCATATTTAAATGGTTGTCCACTAGGATTCCGAGATCCCTCTCACAGTTGCTACTATTGAGCAAGGTACCACCTATACTGTACTTGTGCATTTGGTTTTTCTTGCCTATATGTAGGACCTTACTTTTTTCACAATTGAATTTCATTTTATTAGACAGTGCCCAATGTTCAAGTTTGTCTAGATCCTTCTGTATCTTAAGCCTATCTTCTGGAGTGTTGGCTATTCCTGCCAGCTTGGTGTCGTCTGCGAATTTGATGAGTTCCCCATTTATCCCCTCATCCAAATCGTTGATGAAGATGTTAAAGAGTACTGGGCCTAAAACAGAGCCTTGGGGGACTCCACTGCATACTTCCTTCCATGTAGATGCAGTTCCATTGAGGACTACACGTTGAGTGCGGTTGGTCAGCCAGTTACGAATCCATTTGGTGGTGGTGCTGTCTAACCCACAATTTTCTACTTTATCTAATAGTAGGTTATGGTCTACTTTATCAAATGCCTTACTGAAGTCCAGGTAAATTATATCAACAGCATTCCTCTGGTCCACTGATTTTGTTACTTTGTCAAAGAATGCAATTAGATTCGTCTGGCATGATCTGTTTTTGACAAACCCATGTTGGCTTTTGGCTATTACTTTGTTTGCTTCTAGGTGTTCACTTATTTGTTGTTTAATTATCTTTTCCAGAATCTTTCCTGGTATTGAGGTCAGGCTGATGTTTTTAGAACCTACTCTGTAGGTGTGGCCTATTTGGTGGGCGTGGCTTGGCAGTCATGTGACAGGGCGGGAGTGGCCACCTTTTAAAATGTGGTGAAACTCATTTAACAACGCTCTTGCTTAGCAACCAAAATTTTGGACTCAATTGTGGTGATAAATTCTTTCTTTCTTTAATTCTTTAATTCTTTCTTTCTTTCCTTTCTTCCTTTCCTTTCCTTCCCGTTGGGTCACTGGCAGCAGTGGGCCAGATTTACTTCCAAGTACGCCGGTGGAACCCCCTCTCACCGGTTCTCTAAATTTCACCAACCGGCTCTCGCGAGTAGGTGCGAGCCTGCAGAAACCCACCACTGACACAAATGCTCAGCAACCTCTCTTTCAGTTGTCTTAATTATTGCAGATGGAAACTCCTGAGGGAACTTGGCTAATCATAAAAACACTAAACAAAGTCCGATCTATCTTTCAGATTAGATTAACAGAGCTGGAAGGGACCTTGGAGGCCATCTAGTCCACACACACACACCCGCCCAAGCAGGGGTTCCAAGGGAAACTAGAAGAAGATCCCAGAAGTGTAGCCCAGACTGTAAAGTCACAGAATATATTCCCAAAAGCAGCAGTGGCAAACCACTTGCTTATTTCTGCTTAAACTCCCCCCCCCCCCCAGCTCAGGTACATTTATTTGGCAATATATTCCATCTCTTCCTAGTCGTCTTCCTTTGGTTTGTTACTTTGCAAGCCATCTGAATCCTTATCCGCTATTAGAAGAGCGCATGACTGCTGCAAGAGTTGGCCCAAAGGCAAATAAAAGTATGAAAGTGATAAAGAGATATCCTGCATAAATTCGTAGAGGCTTCCGCTTCCCCATGAAGTCATCTCTGCAAAATAAAAGCCACGCTTTTAAATAGTAGATTTACATAAATAGTATCTTAAATAAATGGAATTATTCTTTCTGAGATTAACTGGGAATTAGGGGGATGAAGCAGCATCTTATAAAATGGGAGGGACATTTGACAAGAGAACTGAAGAGACTTATAACCTAACTGGAAACCTAACCTCCCTCTCTAATGGCTCATTCAAGCTGTTTTAAAGTATTTTTAAAACCATCCTTGCAAATCCTCCAGTGCTTCAGGTAGCACTTCAACAATCCTGGGCTGAATTACTCTAAGGTTTCAGAATTTATTATATTTCTATCCTAGATCAGCCTAGGATAATATTTAGGATAATATTTAAAAGGATAATATTTAAAACTAGAAAAGCATGAATCTTTCCAAACCTAATATCTACTGTACAGTACAAACTATAAAAAGGTAATTAAAAATTAAATTTATAGCCTAGAACTAGAAAATCCATTTTATAAGACTTAAATCTACAAAGTACAACTAAATAACATGATTCTTATTAAGCATACATACACTAACGCATCAAAATTAATGTATAAGCTAATCGTTGCAAACTATTACACAATTAATAAACTGTGATACAATATTATTCTACAATATCTATAAAAATAAAAATATGAAAGTAGTAAAATATTTATGCTAATAGGCAATAACACTGTTTAATACTGTTAACTAAAATGACTAGAAAACTAAAGGCAGAAATACGCTAACACAATTACATAAGAATTTTATAGTCTCTACTATAGTCTCTAGAAGACTTTGCAAGCTGCTGCAGAAAGCATAATAATGCTGTATGTTAGAATTATATGCAAAAAAAGTGGAAAGACTTAAACTAATCATTATGAATAGCTTGTAAATACTGAGGAAATGAGAGATTGTCAAATGTCTCTATAAAATGGGTACTAAAGAAAGCCAATTATTTCAGTATGCTAATATTCAAAGGGACATAAGAGGTTGCTCTCAGCATTTAAAATTTCTCGCGGTCTAAGCCTCCTGAGAAACTGGCCCCAAATCAGTGAATGAGGATGAATTTGAATGTAGGTATTCCCAGTCCTAGTCTAACATCCTAAATATTATACCAGATTAGAATATCTCTCTCTCTCTCTCTCTCTCTCTCTCTCTCTCTCTCTCTCTCTCTCTCTCTCTCTCTCTCTCTCTCTCTGTGTGTGTGTGTGTGTGTGTGTGTCTGGAACACCTAGAGCAATTTCAACCAAATTTGGTACACAGATGACTTACTCTCTGGAAACAAATACTGTAGGGCATGGGTCCCCAAACCCCGGACCGGTACCGGTCCGTGGCTTGATAGGAACCAGGCCACAGGGCCGGAGAGGAGGAGGAGGAAGGAGGGGGCAGCCCTCTGGGCAGAGCGCACACTGGATGTGGGAGAGCGCAGGCTCGGCCATTCGCGCCATTGGAGGCCCTAGAGGGCCGAGTGAGCCGACTCCCCCCCCCCGTGTGCACATGCGCCGCTTGTTCCCCCTCCCCCCGAGTGCGCATGCACCACCTGTTCCCCCTCCCCCCTGTGTGCACATGCGCCGCCTGTTCCCCCTCCCCCCGAGTACGCATGCACCGCCTGTTCCCCCTCCCCCCTGTGTGTGCATGCGCCGCCTGTTCCCCCTCCCCCCCGGCTCCTCCTCTACACCAGCTGGTCCGCAGAATTTTTTTTAAAATGAAACTGGTCCCTGGTGCAAAAAAGGTTGGGGACCCCTGCGGTAGGGGTAAGATACCCCTAATAGCCCTGGGGTGTGTGTGTTGTTATGTTATGATACCGCCTGTTGTGCCTTCAAATTACAAGTTTCTACTGTACTGCCGTAAAATGGCTTCTACTGTACAGCACAATGGAGTTGCCATGGTAATGGCTTCACAGTACTCCACAAGGGGGCTCCCTTTGGTAAGGGGGAAAATCCAACATTAGAAATTATGTTTGATCCGGACATTTTCCCCCTATAAATAAATACCTGGACAATGCCGGGTTATCAGCTAGTATTAATATATTATTAATCATTAATATAATAATACAAATCATTTAACAACATACTATTCCAGAATCTAATTGAGTATTCTTCAGTGAAAAATCAGATCAAGGTTGAACAAAGACAAGACATTTTTCCAAGTTCTCAGGTCAACCAAAGTTGATTTGAGTAGTAATTGCAGCACAAATAAACATTATATTTCATCTCCTCCTTAGACCCTAAAACAGCTAAAATGAGAGACCAGAATGAAAATCTGATCTTTGCCCAAATGACAAAGAATTGTGAATGTATAGAAGAGATGGGGAATGGCAGAAAAAAAGTTTCCTGAGACTAACATTACTGACCCTCCTAAAAACAATATACAAGTAGTCCTTGATTTACATCAGTACATGTAGTGACTCTTCAAAGCCACTAAATGACTTTAGTGACAACATTAGAGTGCTGTCTACAGTGCTGTAGTTACAGCAGTGCTGAAAATTATGACTTATGACTTTTTCGCAGTTACAACCTTTGCAGCATCTCCATGATCATCTGATCAAAATTCAGGTGATTGGCAATGGGTTCATACTTATGGTGGTCGCAGTGTCCCTAGGTCACATGATCTCCTTTTTCTGCCCTTCTGACAAGCAAAGTCAATGGGGGAGCCAGATTTACTTAACAACCGGGTTACTAACATTATCTGCACTGATTCACGTAACAACTGTGGCGAGAAAGGCCACAAAATGGGCCAAAGCTTACTTAAATTAATGTCCCACTTAACAATGGAAATTTTGGGCTCAATGGTGGTCGTAATTTGAGGACTACCTATGTGCAATGTGTGAAGTCAAGCCTATGGAACCCAATCATGGTTAAGTTTCTTTTTATCATTCTGACTCAAAAGTAAAATTAACACATACATACTTTTTCTTTAGACTTAATTAAAACAGACAAATGTTTCAACACTAAAGGACCATCTGCGCTGTAAGCGAAGTTCACATCATCAAATGCAATCACTCCCTCAGTTGGCCACTCCGCTGGTGGACGTTTGTGTGTATGCCATGGTGCTTCCTGTTCCAATTCGGTGTATTCCATTACTCGTTCCACTGATATCATCTGAAATAGAGAAACAAAGGTTGATTCATAAGTATTTATTGATTCACAATGCAGTACCGTATTTTTCAGACTATAAGACGCACCTTTTTTCCTCTAAAAAGAGGCTGAAAATCTGGGTGCGTCTTATACATAGAATACAGCATTTTTTGCCTCCCAAAGCCCCGCCCCTTCACCAAAATGGCCATGTGCATACCGTTATGGAGGCTTTCAGAGAGCTCCTGGGGGCTGGGGAGGGCAGAAATTAGCAAAAAATAGGGCGTTTTTGCCCCCCCCCAGCCCCCAGCAGCACTCTATAAGCCTCCATAAGGCTATGCATGCTATTTTTTTACCCCAAAATGGCCCGTTTTCAGAAAAAGACCGGCTGTTTTTCCTTGTTTTGCCCCCCCCCCCCCCCCGAGTACTCTGCAAGCCCCCCCAAGGCTATTCATGCCTTTTATTTGAAAAAAACGGGCCTATTTTTGCAAAAAACGGGCCATTTGGGAGAGGTTTGCACAGTGCAAAAAGGGTTTTTCCCCCTTTCGGAAAGCTGTTTAGTTAGAGTGATTGAGGAGAATTACGTTGATCAAGTACTGTGGCTGCAAAAACAAAGATTTGTTCCAAAGGTGGTCAGTGATTTCCTTCCCCAGTACATGGGTAAATATACCTGGAAACATCTACCTACCTACCTACTCTCTCTCTCTACCTACCTATCTACTTTATTTTTCTCTCTATTTCTCTATTTTTCTCTCTCTATCCCTCTACCTATCTACACTCTCTCTCCCCCTCCCTACCTACTGTATTTCTCTCTCTCTCTCTATTTCTCTCTCTCTATTTATCTATCTACACACACTCTCTCTCCCTACTTACCTACCTACTGTATTTCACTCTCTCTCCCTATCCCTTTATCTACCTACCTACGTAACTACACACTCTGTCTCCCTACCTACCTACCGTATTTCTCTCTCTCTCTCTCCCTCTACCTACCTACCCTCTCTCTCCCTACCTACCTACTGTATTTTGCTTTCTTTCTCTCCCTATCTATCCCTCTATCTACCTACCTACTTTTTTAAAAAAATTGCCTCTTCAAAACCTGGGTGCGTCTTATACTCAGGTGCGTCTTATACTCTGAAAAATATGGTAATCCCTTGAGGATTCATTTTCAGGTTTTAAGTAGAATCAGATTCGATAGTTGCCGCAGTTATTTGTACCTGAATAAGCAGACTTGTGAGAAAATGGGGAGCATAAATCAAATAAATAAGTGAAAAAATATTTTGAAGCAACCTTATTTTCATATATCTGGAACTAACCTACAATATATTTTGGTGGTAATCTATGTCTTCCATGTCTGGAAGCAACACTCCACAACTGTGGCACTTATAAACCTTAAGTGTAGTTTACTGGAGTAAACTACCGCAATTAAATATATACAGTACACCTGTTTCTTTATCGGTGTGCTACCCTGCATATCTTAAATAATCCTTGTGTTAGAAGTGGGCAACTGGAAGCTTGCTTTGTAGAGCTGTTCACAGTGTATTAGTTTACAAGCATGAAATAGAACATAGAACATATAATAATAGAAGGGACATTGGAGACCCTCTAATCCAGCTTCTTGCTCAAGCAGGAGACCACATACCACAGATCTCCAGTCTCTTCTTGAAGACATCCCGTGATGGAGCTCCCACAACTTCCAGCAATAAGCCATTCCATTGATGAATCATTCTCACTGTCAGGAAATTTCTCCCAAGTTCTAAGATGAAGGTCTCTTTACTGATCTTCCACCCATTACTTCTTGTCCTTCAGGGCTTGGGAGAATAGGTTGACCCCCTCTTCTTTCTGACAGCCCCTCAAATACTGGAAGACTACTATCATATCACCCATACTTTTTCTTTTCGTTAGTTGGAATATACCTAGTTTCTTCAATCTTTTATTGTATGGTTTAGCATCTAGATTCCTTATCATATTTGTTGCTCTTCTGTGTACTCTTTCTAAGGCCTCAATATCTTTTTTGTATTTTGTTGAATGGAACCATGCAGTATTCCAAGTGTGGTCTCACTAATGCAGTATAAAGTGGTACTACCATACCACTTCATGTGATCTTGAAACTATCCCTCTGTTGATGCAATCTAAAACTGCATTAGCTTTTTTGGCAGCTGCAGCATCCAGCTGGCTCATACCAAAGTGACTGTCTATTAGGATACCTAGATCCCTCTGGAGTTGCTACTATTGAGCCAGGTATCATATATTCAATTGACACCACGAGTTGACACCCCTGTATTAGAGTAAGGGAACCCACAGGGCAAAATGTCTCTGGGCTTCCAATGCAACAGGGTTTTTACATACTTTAAAGAAATATTACCAGATTTTCAACTTCTGCACTTTGCCGAACTCCCCACTGGAACATTCCTGTGAGAGTGATTGCATAGGATAAAGCAAGGCCCACTTTTCCAGCATCAAGAGCTGCGAGATGAGAAAGAAGGCAAGTATAAAGATTTCTGAATGAACAATTTTCTTCAAGTTTAATAATCTAATTTATGAAATTGAAAATATAAAACATATTAAATTACACAAACTAAATAAGCATGCATACAGGCTCTGTATAAGCATAGGGAACATGTTCTCCAGGAATATATATATATACCCCGTTTCCCCAAAAATAAGACCTCCATGGATAAAAAGCCCCATCGGGCTTTTCAGTGCATACGCTAAAATAAGTCATCCCCTAAAATATTGCAACACAGCAGCAGCCATAAGGTGACTATGCTCACTGCCTCCTGCACCTCAAAAATAATAAGACCTCCCCAAAAATAAGGCCAAGTGCTTGTTTTGGGGGTCAGAAGAAAATTAGACCCTGTCCATATTCTTAAATAAAGGATTGTAACCAAGAGAAATCTTTATTTATAAAAAAATAAAGAACATGAAGAGGAATTATAAATATATTTATTTGTAGCAGCACAATGTTAACAGAAGTTTAACTTACTGATTGATTTAATTTATTAAAATTTTATATTGCTTGACTTCCAACGACTGTGCTGTTCACCGATAAAAACAAAGAAGAAAAAATGGCACAATCAGACAACAATCAAAACAAACTACATTACCCAGAAATTATCTGGAGGAAGTACTGTCTCATTACTAGTAACTGGCTTGTGAAAAGAATTTATTCACTTGCTGCCAGTAGCATAGCTAGAAAAATATGAGAAGGCAAACGACAGTAGATAATAGGATAATGTTTTCCAGCAGGTAAACTTACTCTGTGCAAGTAGCAAAGAGCCAAAGACCATCACTATCACAAAGATGGCACAGATGGCATCCAAGCGTACAGCAAACCAGCGAGATGTAGTCAGAAATAGGAACCAAGCTTCTGAAAACAAAAAAGGAGAAAGGGAGATTGTTCAGATGCAACAGATGCAACATTGGCAGGGCTGAAACAATTCAGTTATATACATTCAGTCTTATCTTTGAAACTGATTTTGGAAATTCAGGAAGGAAACAGATTTTTCAAAGGATATATCCTCTAAGGATATATAGTGATACAAGTGGTCCTCAATTTATGACTACAATTGGGATCAGCATTTATGTTGCTAAGCAAGGCAGTTGTTAAGTGAATTGCGCCCAATTTTATGATCTCTTTTGCCACGGTTGTTAAGCAAATCACTGCAGATTTTAAATGAATCAGGCACTCATGAAGCAATTCAGGCTTCCCCCATTGACTTTCCTTGTTGGAAGTCAACTGGGAAAGTCTTAAATGGTGATCCCACAATCCCAGGTTGCTCTAACTCTCCTAAATGTATGTTGGTTGCCAAGTGCTCAAATTTTGGTCATTTGACATGCAGATGCTACAATAGTACAAGGACTTTTTCCAGTGGCGTTGTAAGTTCAAACAGTCACCAAACAAATGGTTGTAAGTCGAGGACTGCCTGTACAAGTATTCCTGGGCTTACAACAGTTCATTTAGCGACCATTCTAAGTTACAACAGCACTGAAAGCAATTCAGGGCCGTTTTTCACAGTTACAACCTTTGCAGCATCCCGGGGTCATGTGAACTCTTTTTGCAACCTTCTAACAAGCAAAGTCAATGGGGAAGCCAGATTCACTTAACAACCTAGCTTATCAACTGCAGCTATGGCAAGAAATGTCGTAAAATGGGGGGAAACTCACCAAATTCTCACTTAACAACATAAATTTGGGACTCAATTGTGGTCATAAGTCAAGGACTCCTGAATATCTCAATGAGATTTTTGAGAAAACATCCAATATATGCGTCAGATGAAATAATGCTTCATTCTCCTGCCTCATTCCATTTCTCAGGAAGAATCTTTATTCTCAGTTCTGCTGAACTGGAAATTAATTACCTTGATCTTTTTACAAACCTGTGTGTAGGTCTTGGTGTGCATCAAATAATTCTTGGAATCTTTGCTGTGCTTGAAAAGCACGAATGGTCCAAAGTCCCTGAAGAGATGATGATAAATGAGAAAAAACTGGGCTTCGAGCTGCAACATAAAAGATTAAAAGATGTCAGATTTCAAGTGACCTTTTTCATGATGATGACCTTTAATGGTACTATGAGATATTATCTGAATCAATGTGCAATATTTATCACTGGTATTACAAAAACAGTAAGTGTTTCTCTAAAATTATCTTAAAGCTTATTTAAAATTATTCTAAAATTATTGCCACTCAGAGTCACCTGAACTGCAAGACGGGCGGCCAATACATTTGATAAATAAATACACAAACAAAAAAATAAATAATGCAGAAGTTGCAGGGAGGGATACTCAATTGATGTACATACAGCCATAATTAGGTTATCTCGCTCTTGAATTGTTATAGTCAGTAACAAAATTCAATCAGAAATATCTATGTGATTTAGAATGTATTCCACTGACATCTTTCACAGTGAAGAACACAAAGCCGAAGTTTGAATCAAATAGAATAATGTTGTTCATACCTACTCAACACCAGAAGGCCTGGCACAAATATTCTGAGACAGGTAGATAGAAATGCTGACTAGCAATGGAAAGGCAGAGTTATGGCGGGGAAATGGGTAATGAAGAAAATGTAGTCTTTATGCTACAGTTATTTTGTAGAATTGAAGTCATTGAGCAATCCATAATATACAGTATTATATTATACTGTAATAGTAAGTTGCAACTTCCTAGCTTGTCCTCTGCTTCTATTGCAACAAGACCCGTGGTGGTGCAATGGTTAGAATGCAGTATTGCAGGCTAAATCACTGATTGGTGTCAGAAGTTCGATTCTGAACAGCTCAAGGTTGACTCATCCTTCTGAGGTTGGTAAAAAGAGGGCCCAGATTGTTGGGGGCAATATGTTGACTCTGTAAATTGCTTAGAGAAGGATGTAAAGCACTACAAAGCAGTACACAAGTCTAAGTGCTATTAGCTAGTTGGAACTCCAAATTATCATATATTTTCATTATTAAGAAGAAGGGATGTGTCAATTATAATTAAAATATAAAGAGAAAAGAGAAAGCAGAACAATTTTTTTAAAAAAAATCAGAGAGACAACTTTTGAGATGCTAAAGTTTTCCCCCCAACCTCCAATGGTCACAGGGCTCATTCACTCTTTTTGGACTTATTTGTTTAAGATAAAATTGGTCTTTTAAGTACTGTGAAAGCTGAAAGCATTTCCTTCACTTTTTATTTCAGCAAATTTCTCAATCATTCCTAATGTCAAATACAGGCAAAGCACCTGGGAGGGTGTACTGAGCAGGTGAGAGAAAAGGGGACGTAGGTTGGGTCTATTACTGAGAGCAAGAAATCAAGAGCTTTGGGGGTGCTGGAAACGGAACATTTTATACGTGCTGGAAATGGATTTTTATACGTGCCTTTAAAGGGCTACAAGAAGGGATGACCCAAAGAAGTGTTCAAAATCACTACCAAAATACACATATCCCCGTGTTTCCCCCAAAATAAGATGAGGCCTTATCTTCTTTTGGGCCACAAAATAAGTACTAGGGCTTATTTTTCAGGGTGCTGTGGCTGCGGCATCATGAGCAACCAGAATGGGCTATGCAGGCTCTTAAGTAGGGCTTATTTTGTGGGATAGAGCTTATATTAGGTGCATGCATAAGAGCATGCTAGGTCTTATTTTCAGGATAGGTCTCATTTTTGGGGAAACGAGGTATGTGCAGGAGGAAAACCAACCCTGCATGCAGGCAATTTGCAGCAAGGAATGCAACAATCCCCCAAATTGTTAAAATTAAAAACACATACTGGTAGATTCCAAACGTTTGATATCTCTTGATGTATCCAAAAAGTAGCGTCGAAGAAATATGAAAACAATAAGAAGAGGAACCAATGGGATGAGAATCCAGGGTATCACAGCAATCGCCACGCCGACCACTCCACACACCTGAAGAAAGGTCTGCCAGAAGAAAAAGTAAATAGGAACTATCATCAAACATCTTAGTTTTCAAAAGATTTTCTGAGAGCCCTGCACACAATACCGTACCAAGAGATAGTGATGTTCAGAGCAGACCATCCCAAAGTCCATACAGTCATATAAACAAACATGGTATTTGGGAAACATTTTCTAATTATTTCTACTAACATGCAAAACTCATTTATGGTCCTTCTACAACATGCCCATTGTTCTAATTTCACAGCAAAAATCAAAGGGACAAGATGTTTGGAAAATCACAATTCTCACTTGCTGTATCATTTCTGCCCACCCCAATCTGCAAGGTAATCATCAGAGGTGAGTTCCTACTAGTTCGGATTGGTTCGGCTGAACTGGTAGTAACTTGACTGGGTCACTGGAACCAGCAGCGACCCATGCCAGCCATGCCCCCAAACTGGTTCTCCTACAGCACCCCCATTTTGATTTTTGGTTCTGCACATGTGCAAAACAATTTTCATTGCAGAAATGTAATTTCCCCCCCTTTTTAACATTTTGCACATGCGCAGACCTTTTTAGATGCAAATGCACATGCGTGGGGAGCACAAAATTTTTTTGCACACTGAACTGGCAGTAATGCTGGGAGCAATCCACCCTTGGTAATGATGTTAATGAACTAACTAAATGGCAAATGTTAAGATGGCTGAAAGATAATTTTGGAGGATAAAAAAAAACAGCAACTAAGTTCCAGAAGCCCACAGATGAACGCAACATGTGAAATTTTCACCACTTTTTATCAGCCTTGCTTGTCTCCTAATGAGATCATAGAAATCAAGCATTACTGAAACACCAACATTGTTTTCTCCTAAACTAGGTTCCAAATTTTCCAAGCCTCTGTCTTCTGGACTTAGCTCCATAAAGCTCCCTAATGTTTTGGTTTCCTTTTAGCCAAGCCCTTTTGTGATTCTGGGGCTTATCTCAACTTTTAGGCACTGTGCTATTTTCTCCTAACTCTTTGCTTTAACATTATCTCTATGACTATTGCCTTTTCATGGGGTGATTCTACTTTTTTTAGGATATTGCTTACAGTAATTGATCTTTTTAATATATATATCCTGCTTTTTACTTGTCCCAAGAACTATAAAATGGCTTCATCAAAGCTTTATTTATACACAGCCTAAATTTACCACTATGCAACTGCTTGAAGTATGCTTGAAGTTAAATGAATTAGAGAACAAATTTTCTCTTTGGTTTCAGGATCGTGTTTAGCTACAACCTTAAGAAACAAAATCTCTCAGATGGGAATATTCCCGAGAACAAAACCTACTCGTGGAAGGAAAATAAAAAAGCGGAGATATTGTTAGGATGATGAAGTTCTGAGACACCATTGTCTGACACACATCCTATCTTTGGAAGGAATTTTACAGAAGCCTCATTAACATTAAACTTATGAAAGGGTGGGTCATTCTAATATCATGCATATGAAAAACTCAACTTGCATGCAAATAAACTGTTAATGAAATAGTCTCAAAAGGCAGACACCTTATTGCACAGGCAACAACCAAGCCCTGTACAGAAAGAGAAGGCATCTGATTTCCCAACTTATGCAAATTGAACAATATCCTTGGAAAACACATGGCCATTTCATAATGAATTAAACTTTACCTCTCCCTTTTCTTTTAGAACCGCCTTTCTTTAAACTATCATTATGAGGGCTGCATTTTCTACACAGAAGGGGGAAGGGGAATCAAGCTGATTTAAAGGATTTAGCTTGGTGTTCAGGGAGGAAAAAGGAGCTAAAATGGGAGCATGTAGAGGGTTTGGTGGACTGGTGGAATAAGAACAGTTTGGTTCTAAATGTAGGAGAAACAAAAGAGATCATTACCAATTTCAGAAAAGACATGCACAGCCATACACCTCTGTGCATGAATGATTTAACTGTGGAGGTGGTTAGTAGTATTGAGTTTCTGGGTTAGCTTGGCCCTTCAACAGTGAGACACTGGTGAAGCTGGCATAGCAGCACCTGCATTTCATTATAAGAATAGCACATCTTCCTTCCCCTGTCCTTAACACGTTCTATAGAGGGACGATTGAAAGCTTCTCTTGGATTGCATTACTGTTTGGTTTGGAAATGCTACTGTTTCAGACAGGAAGGTCATGCAGAGAGTGGTGAGGACAGCAGAAAAAAATCTATTGGAAATTCACTTCCTTTTATCCAGAACATGGCATATAAGTGATGCTTGACCAGGGTCCGTGGTATTGTCTGGGATGCTACACATCCTCTCCGTGACTGGTTTTCTTTGTTACCTCCTGGGAGGAGGCCTCGCAGCTTCCAAAGCAGAACAACTGGATTCTGTAATAGCTTTGCACCATATAGTATCAACCTTGTTAACTTTTTGCTATGTATTCAAAATGGATTGTGAGATATAAATGTGTGTGTGTGTGTGTGTGTGTGTATGTTAGATTTTTAAGGGATGATTTAATAATTAATTAAGAGACCAGGATGGATCCATTTCGGGCTTTTTAGCCCTCTTCAGCTGGCCATACGTCTTCTACTGGGATTTGAACCGGCACTTTCCAGCACATGAGGCAAGCCTCTCTATGCCTTGAGCTAACCAGCTTCCCTGATTACATCATCCTTTTTACAGGACTCTTATTGATGAGAGAATATTTTTACAGCTCCTGTTTTTAGGCCCATTTTAAGGGAGGGGACAAACTTGTCATCCTTCTCTGCCCTTCGACTCAACCTAGAGATCATCCAGACAGAGACTTATTAAGATTGCTGCTGTCTTTTTAGATATGTGTTAGATTTTTAAGGGATGATTTAATAATTAATTAAGAGACCAGGATGGATCCATTTCGGGCTTTTTAGCCCTCTTCATATGTATGTATATGTATGTATGCATCTGTGTGTGTGTGTTTGTATACTGCATATGATTGGCGTATGTGTGTGTGTGTATTTCTTTTTAGAGAGTACATCTGAATTTCATTTTTAATGTGTGCCAGTGTTCATACAGAAAAAGTGATGATATCTTAAATATATACTCCTCCAGTTGAAAAGGACTGACCAGGTGAAAGAAAGGACACTCTCCCAGCATCCCTCAGCCCATTTCTCTCTATGTAGTTCCTCTTCTATCAAGAATCAGGGTGCGCTTTGCAACCAATCTTTGCAAGCAGATAAAAAAATATTTTCATACATTAATTCGTTTGATTTATACATTGTCTTTCTACACTAGCAAATGTTTAAGAGGACTAAGAACATGTAAAAAGTAAAAACATAGTTTAAAATATTAAAAGAAAAACAAAACAAAACAAAAAGATAACAAGACTCTAAATTTTTCCTGCAGATATTAATGGCTAAGCATGTTAGCATTGCAAAGGGAACCAGATTCCTTGGACAATCAGGCTCCAGAGTGTTTGGCAGAAGTGGGTTGCTGCCCGCATTGCTACCGGTTTGCTTCTCACGTGCGCCAAATGCGCACTGCGTGGGCGTGCACAGTTGACTACAAATTGTTCTGCGCATGTGCAGGACATGAAAAAAATAGTAAAAAATAACAGCAGCAGTGACTGGGGAACTGGTTTGGGTGTGTGACCAGTGTGTCATCCCTACCAGTTCAGTGACCCAATCCCAATTTCCCCTACCTACCGGTTCGCTCAAACCAGTGCGAATTGGTAGCAACCCACCTCTGGTGTTCAGGGTTTTTAAAGGCTGGTGTAGCAAGATCTATGTCTTGGTGAATTTCACAGATACATCCATGGGGGATCAGGGCACAGTACGGATTTAACTTGCTATTATAGCCGACTTTCGTAACTTTTATTAATGTTCCAGTTTAGTCTACAGTCCTGGATTTTGTGTAGCTTTCTAGATCAATCAAGGTTGATTGGTGCTGCCACCTAGCTGAACCACACTGAAACTTTACCTTGTGCTCAGTACACAATGCAGATAACCAAGAATACCTCTCTTAACACAGGGAACATATGATCCCTAGACTTTACAGTTTAGCAGCCTAGCTGTGACATTTCATATCAACACCCGGGCATTTCTCAAGATGCTATAGAGAGCTGATACTCTCTGTTACTCCTTCTACAAAAAAGAAAAGCAAATGGACAAAAAAGAAAATCTTTAAATCTCATAGAAAGCATGTTTTTAAATCTATACAAATATTTTACAAGTCCCACCCTCAGATTCATTTAGCTTACTTATATTTATCCCTTGAGAGTCAATATTGATAATTTGCACTGGTAATTTTACTTCAAAAAAGCTCCCTTTGAATCAGAAAGTAAAATCTGAGATCTATTTGTGTCAAACGGGGGTGGGGGCGATATCCCTATTTTGTTTATAAATACATCCATGATATATCAGTAGTTTAAGGCAATGTAAAAGATTTGTACTTATCACCATTTAAAACAGGATTGTTACACTCTATGAGTGACAGGGGAATTAAAAGATTTGTAGAAGCTAAGAAGTTGTTAGAAATGTTAATGGAATCACTTGATCTTTTCTTCCTTCTGCTACAGAAACTCTTCCTGCCAGGAAATTGTGTTACAGTGTTCATAGAAATGTTTTGAAGGGATAAAATCCATAGTCTTTTATAAAAAGAAATTAGAAATGTAGACAAGGGAAGAGGGAGCAATTTAGAAAAGCAGGAGAATGCTTGACTGGCTTATGGGAACCCTGGGTTTAAGGCAACTCCATATTCATGGTTGGCATTGAAAAGCTTAGGAGACCAATAAATGCTGAAGAGCCAATGGCCCACAGGTTCTTAAACATCACTGATGCAAACCACGTTCCAGGATATGGATATGTGACCCAAATCTCTATAACTAAGGCTGCCTCACCAATACTTCATTTGGAGATATTAAGAGCAAAAGTGATAGAATAAAATTATTCCCCTGATGTGGAAGACCATCATATCAAGAGAAAACAGGGTCTGCTATCTCTTCTTGTCCAATAATAATGCTACCCTCATCCTATGGCTAGACTACAAGGTCCTCTGAGGCAGTTCTCAGAATTGTATTTTGGGAGGTGACTGTGACACCGCCCAACTCCTAGTTTCAGGAATTGTTCTTTGATTGTAACCACCTAATTAATTAGTGCTTGTGATGTGTGGCCATGGTGGACATAAAACAGCCTCTTCTAAGTCTGTAGATGAGACCCCAATTTGCTCCCTACCCTAGTTTCCCACTCACTTTATTTACTAACAGCTGCTCCTAAGCCTTGAGGTTGTCTATCAGTAATTAATATCATTCATTATGACAGCAGTGACATAATATACATTTTTGAAATGCAGGGATGATTATGTCAATCCCCCTCCCCCCAAGTTACAATTAAAGGGAATAATCTAAATGTGATTGATATTCAAAGGTGTTCACCCCACTAATATGCAGACATGCAAGCATTTAATTTAGCACATAGCCAAATCCCAATTATGGTAGTATGTAAATCTATATTTATTTGTTTTAGAGTTGCATTACCTCAACTGTGGTAAATGCTACCAGGAAAGTAGTATCACACAGCTTTAAAATGCAGTGGTGCAATTTAAAGCAAAGAAATAACTGAGAGGACATGAAACCTTTATCTAACTTGATGTTTTGCCATCAGCCAAAAACCAGGGAAACAATGGCTGGTTGCCACTGCAAACAATGCAACACAACAACTGGAAAATGCAAAATGCAAGAGTGCGAGAGGAAGAAAAGAATGACTGCCAATTTTTCTTTCAGATCCAAATAGTTTCTAAAAAAAACCATAAAACTTTTAGGAAAAGTCAACATTCAATACCTCCAGTGAATATCAAACCTGGGGTAGAATTTTGAATATTTTTAAACACCATGGAATGTTGTTTTTCTGCAATTTGGAAACCCCTTCTTCTTCATGTTTGCATTAAAGTGCATAAAGTCAATGTAAAGAAACCATACTTTCTTTAACTTTTAATTTTTTAAAAATTTCAACTTCTACCTTCAAAATGACGTTATAGGGCACTGCACACCAGAACAATAGACACAAGGACATTCATCCTCAATGCCATCAGTCTGCTAAATAACTAATCTCCATAACACTGTCAAATACACACTCTTTTCACATAAGTGGAAAGAGATAGTACATATCTTTTTCCACTTATGACTATAACCATGTTGCTTGTACCTTTAAATTTTATATTGTTTTATTTCTTTCCTAACGTAATTTGATGGCTTATTAGTAACCTATGACTATCACTAAGTGTTGTATCTTATGATTCTTGATGAATGTGTTCTATTTTATTTTTATTTATGGACACTGATTATATGCACCAAAGGCAAATTCCTTGTGCGTCCAATCATACTTGGCCAATAAAGAATGCTATTCTATTCTATTCTATTCTGTTTTGTTCTGTTCTGTTCCTTATTGTGAATTCCAGATGCTTGAAAAGGAATGCCAGACTCTTTACATATACAAAATTATGGCAAATATTTTTTAAAGGGTATCAGTAAAACACCAATTTCAAGCACATTCTTTAACAAAGAATATATATAAATTGAGAGTGTGTAACAGTGTTCAAGGAGGCCCGGGTAGAGACAATACAATGGCAGTCAGGAAGAGGTACTTAACACGATGTTCAGATGCCAAAATAATTTGATCAGCTTAGCTTCAACAAGGAGCATCATCAGCATTTCTGCTTCAGACAGCAAAATGTTTTGAGTCAGTCATATCTTGTCAGGCTGACAAGGCATAGAAGCCTAAAGCGGTACTTCACTACCACCAACTTCTCCTTCTTTCTTATCCAACTTGTTGAAACTTTCCCCTTACAAATGCTGAGTCAAGGGCAGTGATTACTTTATGAACAAAAATGGAAGGACATTTTGATACTCACAATGGACAAATGGATGGAGTTAGCAGAGATGGCTAAACTGACTTCTTTGATTAAAGGGAAAAAAAGACAACAACTTTTGTTTCTACTTGGAAACCACTTCTGGACTTTGTGCTTGAGGTGGGGGAAAAAACAAAACTTTGCTTTTGAGTTTTACTGATTGGATAGAGTTGAGGTTTGATGTTAATATCTTATTCTACTGCACCAAAGGGAGGCGGAAGTCAATGCCTTTTCTTTCTTTTTCCCTTCTTTTTTACACTTTTCCCTTCCCTATTTTTCCTATTATTTGCTTTTGTATTTTTGTCTTTTATATTATAAACTAATTAAAAAATACAAATGCTGGAAGCTAGGGGGGACCCTGTTGTTTGAACGCCACTGCCACCGATCTCTTTTTTTTTTTTACATGGTACAGACTCTGTCCTAAAATGCCCTTAAGTTGTTATGGGGGCATTAACCTAAATCGGTATTTCTTCCATTAGGAGGGCCATCACACATAATCATTGGAGTAGCTCATAAAACACAGAGATGGGTGAACCATCGTAAATTGAAACAAGGCTATTCCCGTTGCTCTGGGGAAAAAATGTAAGTGTATGCTGGATTCTGATTTAGTTTTTAAATTAGAAACAAAACAGAGAAGTGGCAGTTAATTATTACCGAAGATAAATATATATATATGGAAGTCTACTTTGCCAATGAATTGTGGTGAAGGAAGGAGACAGATGGGAGAGGCCCTTGAGCGACTCAAAATGACAACACATTGAAAGCTAAAAGATGCTGAAATGTCTTCGAACACACTTTGCCTGACATTTCCACACAATGAAATGTAAGGGTCAATGATATTGAAACAAACAAGCAGTTTCACTCATTTGCACCTATGAAAGCAAGCGACCCTACCCATTGTTGTCATTTTAGGCACTTTTTGTTCTTAATATCCAAACACAGCAGCCTTTTTTATTTTATTTTGAAAAAAATTACTGCAGCCACCTCACTTGCATTTTCCTTTTTCTTTGGCATTTTCACTTCATAAAAGCTGCAGTCAATGTGTTTTTGTGTGTGGTGAGAAGGGATGACATTTCCAGTGGTGGTCTTGTCCACAGTCTACATTGGTGGCTCAAGTAGTCTCAGGATTAGGTCTTTGTGTGCAATGAAAGGATATGAAAAGTCAGTTATTTAAACTCAGTCAAGCTGTTGATTTTGGGGAGGGAAAAAGGGGCTTTTCAATTCACCAGCTTCAATAAATCACTGGCCTTTTCTTTCTCATCCAAGGGCAGCTGCAGATAGCATACAATGTTCTCCCAGAAACAAAACAAAATCTTAAGATTTTTTTTAATGCAACATTTAGAAGGGGCAGGAACATAAATTAAAGTTAACAGAGGTATATTTTCAAACATTCTACAAAAAACGCTCCAGTCAGTCTGCTGCATTCAAGAGAATTTGAAAATGCTTTGCAAGATAACGTTAACACTTTTAGAAAGAAACATACCCATACAGTGTTTAAGGCAGGAAGTGGAAAAGAAAGAGAGAGGAAAATGTGTGTGTATTTTTTTTTTAAAGGAAATTGGGGGGGGGGGGGAGATTTTGATTAGCACATTTGTGATAATTTCTCAGTGAATAATTTTTAAAAATGGCAGCATAGAGTCGAAAGGATTGCTATACTCTTAAATTTCTACGACTCCAGTTCTTTTAAAGTACTTAAGCTTGCAGTCCTAAACAAGATTAAACACTGTAGGATTTATCTCTGGCTAAGGATACACAGAATTGCACTGTGCGTGTAGCAATTAATAGTATTTTGTAAAGCATAACAAAATAACTAAAAGTAGAGCCATCCACTACAAGGAAACTTTAGTAATCATTTTCAGAATGTTATATATTACCATGTAGATAAATCCTACTGAAAACAAATTAGCACCCGTTCAAAGATACTGCTAGAAGGTCACAGCAACACTCTAGTATTTCCTGCACAGTTGGGTGATGGGGGAAAAAATACCTCTAGTCTACATATAGATATAGTTCTGCAAAACTAAAATATTCAACTGCTGGAAAAGCAGGAGGGGAACCCCGCAATGCTTCTAAATGACCCTACCACAACTTGGAAAATGAACCACTTCTTCAATGCAAATCGTCTCAAGAAAAGCTTCTGCACACAAAGTGTGAGGGACTGGTTACAGCATTGTTTATCGAGTTTCACTTGATTCCTCCTGACAACCATTTGAACAATGACTATTGGGAAATGTCTCTCAAATTGTCAACAACAATAGCAAAGGCTCAGTGCTTTTATTCTCAGTTAATACTGATTCCACCACCCCTCCTTTATAAAAAAAAGAAAGAAAGAAAGAAAGAGAAAATATTTCTTCCTGAAGGGATTAGAGGTTCTCTTATAAAAGACACCTGCAAACAAAACAAATGACAAAAGATCTTTATCATATTCAATAATAGGGATCCATTGTACAAAGCTGGGCTTCTCCAGACATAAATAAACCACAAGCCCTTCACAATTCAACTAAAATGCTTCAACTAAATCAATGCTGCCCCACAATTAAGAGAGGGAAATTTTTAAAGGAGGGAATGTATAAACTGAAAGCTGGTAATATCCCATTTACTTTCTCACGCATCTGAAATCATTTCAGGAGTATAGTTACAAAGGAGATGATTTAAGAATTATTGTGTTTTTCACTGACAAAAAAAAATCAGGGAGGAAACTATGAAGAAATTTATCCTTGTCATATCTATTCAGAGCCCTCTTTAAGTGAGTAGGCTAGGCATGTAACTGTTACTTATCAATCTATGTTTCTTTTTTAAAAAACTACCTGAAAGTGATTCCTCGCTAGCATTAAGTCTGGAGGGTTTTTAGTTGCTTTACCTGAGGCAAATAAAAGATAAGGATTTTGTGCTAGAAAAAGGAACATGGAATTCATTTTTGATCTCTTAATCTAGGAGAGTCACTTGGTTCTTAGGTTGATAGGAGTAAACTGACTAAAATTAATAGGATTAAAATCAGTCTAGCACTAATTGTTCAAGCATGCCCCAATCATTAAATCAAGTACACATCAGGAAAAGTCCATTCATCGGAAGACAAAACTAATCCTTGCTTTGTATCTTAAAGAGCATAAAATGCAGAATTGCTAATGGTAGGAACTATAAAAGTAGGAACGCATAAAAAATTCAGGGGCTCCAATGCTAAGCATAATGTTTTTTAGGATTGTTGCGTTATTTTCCTAGATTGCAAATTTTGGAGGAGATACCAATATGAAATAAAGTAAAGGTGATTAAAGAGATCATTTTGCCCTACTGACTAAGGCCTTCTTGCCACATAACACTGTGCTATCATGTCTGAAGAAGCCCCATATCTGAAATGAAATAAAATGGTCACGATCCCATCTCTAGTTTGCTGCAAAGGGATGATTTCCTTGTATGTTTCAATATATGAGTTTTAGAGTTCAACATAATGTGTTATGACCACCCAAAAAGAAAAAGAGCTTAAAAGGCAGGTTTCTACAAAGGAATACCTTTCCAAAATTTGTTGGACTGGAGCTTTTCCCTCTGTTTTGTTACTGTGGACACAAGACTAATTTTCTTCAAAAACAAGAAATAGAACAGAAGTCAAATCTCAATAAATTGCTGGTAAGGCCATGAATATGTAACTATTCAATGCACAGATTATTTTATCCGTCTTCTGAATCTATTGCTAGATTACATAAATACTGGCTAACATCTATATATATATACAGCCCCGGTTAGAATCCCAGTAAGGGTATGGCTAGCTGATGAGAGCTAATAAGCTCGAAATAGATCTATCCTAGTCTCCCTGACTTATTTATTGATCAGCTCAAAAACGTAACACACACACAAACACACACACATGTGTGTGTGTGGGGGGGGGTGTTCCAGCATAACTCTGGAACACCTTGAGTAATTTCAACCAAACTTGGTACACAGATGACTTACTCACTGGAAACAAATATTGTGGGGGGTAAGACACCTCTAAAACCCCTTGGTGTGTGTGTTCTGTTAAGATACAGCCTGCTGTGCCTTAAAATGGCTTCTACTGTACTGCTGTAAAATGGCTTCTACTATACAGTGCAGTGGAGTTGCCATGGTAACGGCTTCACAGTACTCCACAAGATGGGTCCCTCTGATAAGGAGGAAAATCCAACATTAGAAATTATGTTTGGGGTGGACATTATCCCCTATAAATAAATAATCGGGCAATGCTGAGTTATCAGCTAGTTGGAAATCAATGTGGTAATCGAGTAAGTGTTAACTTTGTCAATGCAATTACGTTCACTATCAATATGGTCCACCCTTCAGATAAATATAAACATAAAGGTAAAACATAGTCTGGGAATATGGTAATATCTTGATGTCACTAGTTAACTCTCCATTGAGTTCACTTAATTCCTGATAAGAATATGTCTATGTTTGTGTTATCCTGGCAGCAATATGAAAATGGTTTGCCATTGCAATCTTCAGGATTGATTTCCCACCCAAGAGTAATTAAATTCAACCCTGCTTAACCTTTTGACCTCAAGCACTAGGCTGCTATCACCAACTGACGGCTTAAGAACTATGAAGGTCTTCCAAACAAGACCATATCATAAGTGGGAACATTAACTTCCTGTGTTGTGCTTCCTACATAGAAAAACATTTGAGAAATTTGAGACTATTTCTGAAACCCAAATATTTTGCCACAAATTAATCCATTACTACTTCCTTGATACGAACATCGTTTATACTTAGAGGACCTTTTTGTATTTATAATGCTTCTTTCTTTTGTTTCCATTGAAGCTATTATTTTCAGAAGTATTATTACTAATCTCTTCTTTGTAAATAACCACACCTATTTCAATCCCAAACAGCTATAGTAAACATTGGCTTCTTTGAGGAAGTACATGCATAATTAGGTTAATCGGTGGTATCTTTTCATGTGAGCTGATTGTTCCTTTACTGTGGATATGTTTCATAACACTGCAGAAAGCTTGCCAAATGTCTCAAAGGCAAACCAGGTACAACTTACCAAGCATTAAACTACTACATACTAAAATCCTGACATAATGGTAAACTGTTTAAGAGCCACTCCTACCAGCCACTTATTACTCATTTCTTCTCCCCAGTCACTACCATTTGTTCTATGGTTTTGGACTACACCCTTCTCAAACAAGTACTTTCACTAAATTCATTACACACACACACACACGTGTGTGTGTGTGTGTGTGTGTGTGTGTTTGTTTGTGTGTCATCAAGACCTAGGATACCCCAAATCCAAATCTGCATAGATTACCTGTACAAAGTCCAAGAATGTTAATGGCAACAAGTCATCCAGATGGCCAATATCTTTGGAGAAACGATTTAGGATTCTTCCTATAAGAAAAGAACAAAACTGAGGATTATTTGACAAAAAATGAAAAAAAAAGTTTGTTTTTTATCATTTTCAAAAATGAGAATGGAGAAAAGAAATGTGAATCATAGCCTGAACCTCATCTTGGAAATACATCTCACAGTATTTGCTCCTCTAAGAAATATGTCTTCAAAATTAAAGATTTATAGAAGTTCAAGTCAATCTGACAATCAAGTCAAATGACAATTGTTATATTAGCCACTTCTAACTCTTCCAAAATAAGCAGGATACATATGCAGTAAATACATTTCGAGCTCAAACTAATTTACAACAGTGCAGAATACATTTTGTTCACTGGTCTAAATTATTCTTTAACATTGCAATAATTAATTTTTACAGTAATAATAATTTTAGGATGATTTGTGAAGTAAGAAAACAAATTATATACCTACTTTCTCTTTTGGTAGTGATAAACCTTTTAGTAAGTCTGAAGATATTTATATTTGAATATTGTATAGATAGTTAAACCATAAGGTATACCTCTCTAAGAGCTACAGATATTTTTGAAATCATTTTTAATAGTTTGATTAATAAAATACATTCCAGGAATAAATAGATATCCAACCATGCAAGTCTAGCTCAACAAGACTAATGGACTAATGGACTTGAGCTAATCTACAATCATTGAATAAAACACAGATTTCTTCTGTGAATGAATAACATTTCTGATGAAATTAGAAGCCCTTATTCATTAAAGCTGCAATCCTATTTTTAATTACTTAGAAATGTTCCTTTAAAAAGGTTGTGACAAAATGAAACTTTGAAGAAGCTTGTTAACATTTTGCAATTAACATTTTGCAAAGCTGTGCAAACCTCTAAAAACACTGACTGGTTAATACCAAACTTCATCATCATGGGTGGTGAGCTCCCCCTGGTATGATGTGATCAAACAGAAGTTAGTCAACCATCTGGTCTGGGATGCTTTAATCTGGATTCCTGCATAAGCAGGATTTCCCAGTTCAACCCCTGAGCACAGGGTTGAATTCAATAATCTAGACCAGGGGTCACCAACCTTTTGGACCTCAGGGACCATCAATTCATAACTTTAAATCCCGCGGACCACTAATACGATCTGTCTAATGATCAGCTGGGTGGCTGTGGCTAGGTGGTCATGTGACTGGGTGGTGATGGCCAACTTGATGTCACATCGAGGGGCGCCTTGCCAGCCTCTACTCGCTCTTCCCCTCCTAGCCCCTCCTCGCCTGCAGCCCGGGCTCCTTAGGGCCCCAACAGGCAGCATTTGTTGGAGCTACGCAGCCACCATGAGAAAGAGTTGGCAAAACAGCTGGCTGAGTTCAAATTGAATCTGACTGAGAAGGAGGCTCAGCAGAAACACCTCACCGAGGACTAAGAGCATAGGCTTTCCAAGCAGAGGGAAGACTTGCAGGAGTGCAAGGCCAGGTACTGGTGCATGGAGGCTGAGCGGGCTGAGATAGTCAGTCAGTTCCAAGCCATGATACAATCCCACTGGAACAAGGGCCTCCATCTCTTTGTCACCAGCGGTGCTTCCCTCCAGCCTTCACCCAAAGCCAGGAGGCTGAAGCAGACCCCAAATCGGAATTTCTGCCCCCCTTCGAACTGCACAAAAAGACCCTAAAGTGGGAGACTCTCTGCAGCAACACAAGCATTCATTGCATGTATCCGGCCCAGGGATTGTAGTTTGAGGACCCCTGGTTTAGTGCAATATAAAAAATGCAAATAATTTTTCTGCGGACCACAAAAATTTTCTCGCGGACCACCAGTGGTCCATAGACCATTGGTGACCGCTGATCTAGATGGGGCTTTCTAATCAAATCTATACCAGGGAAATGCTCAGAGAACATACTGTATCAAAATTATTATGGCTCAATAAGAAGACACCAAAGAAGCAGTTACTTGTGTTTGTGTTGACCGTTTACCCCATCAGTGACATTGCTGTACACATTTGAAATGTTTTTTTTTCAAGTTGGCCATTCTTGGAGAGATTTGTGTTGTCAGAAAACGCCACCATTTCAAGTGATGGTGCCTCAAAACTCTAGGAAAATCTTCATATATATTTTTTGTCAATGGCGAATGATATCACTCACTCTGGTAGAAGTAATCAACCTGTGTGAGATTTATACAAGGACAGGACTGGTCCAAAACAGCCTGAATGTTTAACTAAGTATTCACACAATTGGTCTTTGTTATCACTCTGAATTGAATGAAAGGAAGCCCAGTCTAGCGCAATACCAATGAAGAAGAAAAATAACAGTTCCCAAAAGAAACCAGCATGGCTGCATAAAGAACTCTCTGACAAATTGAAAGACAAAAAGGATAAATATAAAACGTGGAAAGAGGGGGACATAACTAAGGCAAAATATCAGCAAATAGCCCGAGCCTGTAAAGATGAAGTGAGGAAAGCTACGGCTCGCAATGAAGAAAGGCTTGCCAAAAAAGTAAAAAATAACAAAAAAAGCTTCTTCCAACATGGTTAAAAACAAGAAAAAAGTTAAGGAAACAATTGGTCCACTGCTGGGAGAAAATGGCAAGAAGATGATAAGCAACAGGGAGAAAGCAGAACTATTTAACTCATTTTTTGCATCTGTCTTTACACAAAGGGATAAAACAGTCTAACCAATCAAAAACAGCACCACAAAAATCAGATTAGGAACACAAGTTGAAATAGGGAAGAAAATGGTAAGTGAGCATCTGTCTGCCCTGGACGAGTTCAAATCACCAGGACCGGATGGATTATACCCCAGGGTTCTGAAGGAACTGGCAGACGAGATCTCAGAACCACTGAACTATATCTTTCAGAAATCCTTGAGCACCGGGGAATGCCAGAAGACTGGAAAAGAGCTGATGTGGTTCCCATCTTCAAAAAAGGGGAAAAAATAGATCCAGGAAACTATAGACCCATCAGCCTGACCTCAATACCAGGGAAGATTCTGGAAAAGATAATTAAGCAACAAATAAGTGAATACCTAAAAGCAAACAAAGTAATAGCCAAAAGCCAACATGGGTTTGTCAAAAACAGATCATGTCAGACTAATCTAATTGCATTCTTTGACAAAGTGACAAAATTAGTGGACCAGAGGAATGCTGTCAATATAATTTACTTGGACTTCAGTATCAAATCAAATCAAATCAAATTTTATTTGTATACCGCATCCTCTCCCCCAGGGGACTCGGACCGGTGCACAGGGAAAAATTTAAAATACTATAAAAATACATACATATAATAAATATGATAGATAAAAACAAATTAAATTAAGATTATCCCTGCGCTAAAATCCCCAAGTTATAAAGTTAAAATTCCCTAACACCCTAAAGGTAAGGCATTTGATAAAGTAGACCATAACCTACTATTAGATAAAGTAGAAAAATGTGGGTTAGACAGCATCACCATCAGATGGATTTGCAACTGGCTGACCAACCGCACTCAACATGTAGTCCTCAATGGAACTTCATCTACATGGAAGGAAGTATGCAGTGGAGTACCCCAAGGCTCTGTATTAGGCCCAGTACTCTTCAACATCTTCATCAATGATTTGGATGAGGGGATAAATGGGGAACTCATCAAATTTGCAGACGACACCAAGCTGGCAGGAATAGCCAACACTCCAGAAGATAGGCTTAAGATACAGAAGGATCTTGACAAACTTGAACATTGGGCACTATCTACAAATGAAATTCAATTGTGAAAAAAGTAAGGTTCTACATTTAGGCAAGAAAAACAAAATGCACAGGTACAGTATAGGTGGTACCTTGCTCAATAGTAACAACTGTGAGAGGGATCTTGGAATCCTAGTGGACAACCATTTAAATATGAGCCAGCAGTGTGCAGCAGCTGCCAAAAAAGCCAACACAGTTCTAGGCTGCATAAACAGAGGGATAGAATCTAGATCACGTGAAGTGTTAATGCCACTGTATAGTGCCTTGGTAAGGCCACACTTGGAATACTGCATACAGTTTTGGTCACCACGATGTAGAAAAGACGTGGAGACTCTGGAAAGAGTGCAGAGAAGAGCAACCAAGATGATTAGGGGACTGGAGGCTAAAACATATGAAGAACGGTTGCAGGAACTGGGTATGTCTAGTTTGATGAAGAGAAGGACCAGGGGAGACATGATAGCAGTGTTCCGATATCTCAGAGGGTGCCACAAAGAAGAGGGGGTCAAACTATTCTCCAAGGCACCTGGGGGCAGGACAAGAAGCAATGGGTGGAAACTAATCAAGGAGAGAAGCAACTTAGAACTAAGGAGAAATTTCCTGACAGTTACAACAATTAACCTCTGGAACAGCTTGCCTCCAGAAGTTGTGAATGCCCCAACCCTGGAAGTCTTTAAGAAGATGTTAGATAGCCATTTGTCTGAAATGGTATAAGGTTCCTGCCCATGCAGGGGGTTGGACTAGAAGACCTACAAGGTCCCTTCCAACTCTGCTATTGTATTGTAAGTTATCATGCTGACACATAGCATATCCTGTTTCCCCAAAATAAGCCCTCCCTGAAAATATTGCAACATATTGTAATATGTTGCAGCCATGAGGTGACCATGCTTGCTGCCTCCTGTACCTCAAAAATAATAAAATCTCCCCAAAAATAAGGCCAAGTTCTTATTTCAGGGTTCAAAAGAAAATAAGACCCTGTCTTATTTTGGGGAAACACGTTATTAGATGACTTAGTTTATGAAATAAATGAAATGTTGATTGCTTGTTCACTCAAACTCCCTTTATCTATCAGTAAAACATTCAAAGAATCTGAAAGATGACACAATATTGTTGGACTGAATAAATAATAATTATGAATGGACCCAATATTGTAGAAAGGTTGGGAGAAGAGGTTTTCTCAGAGAAAGTAGCTACAGCATAGTCTTGCTATGTTAGGTAACTGATTGCAATGGAATATGCACATTTGCTACAAAGACATCACAAAAAGATACAAAAGACGCTAAAACAAATCTTAGTACATTCTTTCAGATTTAGAATAGCTATTCTGATTCACCCCAGGTCTGACGAATTATTTAAATTGCAAAACTTGCAAACAGAGAATAGGAATTTCATGCCTTGAATTTCTTGACAAGGAATTCAAATTCAAATGTGAATTCAAATATCAATCAGCTGAAAACAATTCAGACAACCAACAAAGGCTACTGAGACAAATAACTTAATCTCTCTTTAAGTGTACTCTAAAAGGCAAAGCTAGGACAAATAAAAAAGGAGTACCATTTAAATTTCATTTAATTAAATTTAGATTTAGATTTAATCAAATTAAGGATATATAACCAAATGAATGCCTTATTTGTATCTTACACTTCCAGCCTTCCTTTTCTGATACAGTTAATATAATTAGAATCCATGTATAATTCTTCTATTTTTATTTTCATCTGTTTCATTAAAAATGACAATTTCTTATCTTTTGCAAAGGTTCTAGGCCCACACAGATGATAAACCGTTCAGATAGTGGGAAGCTTTTTCCTTCCTACTCAAATGTTGTGCCCCCTAGATGTAGGGATTACAACAACAAGAATTCCTAGTCATCATATTTGGAAATTCCAGTTCTGTAATGTGTTTGTGTGGTAGACATATGCCAAAGTTTCTACTATTTAGAAGATTACCACCTAATAGCTAATAGTATGGTATAGCAAGTTATAAGCTGATTAGTCTTCATATTAGCCTGAGGTTCTTCTCATGTTTTTTTAAAGCCCTTTTTCAAATATATGAATTTGTTAACTTCTACTAATGTTTACTGGCATGCGTAAGACTTAATCTGAGCCACTATAGGCATCAGCTCTACAACAGATACTAGTGATGATGATCGGCATCGTCATCATCTTGAATTAATCCACTCCAACAAAAGGCCTATTTGTTGAAAGTTATGGGCTGTCATGTACACCCTGGTCCAGTGCACACTGGTAGATAGTCTTTCAGTCTACCAATGAGAGTGTATCATCATCATTATCAACAACTTCTAATGATCCTTGCAAGGCAGAGTCTAGGCCAGTGGGTCTCAACCTTCCTAATATCGCGACCCTTTAATTCTGTTCCTCATGTTGTGGTGAACCCCCAACCATAACATTATTTTATGTTTTCAGTATTTTTTTGAAAATACAGTATGTGTCTTCCAGTGGTCTTAGGCGACCCCTGTGAAAGGGTTGTTCGACCCCAAAGGGGTCCCGACACACAGGTTGAGAACCACTGGTCTAGGCCAGGGGTCTGCAAAGTTGGCTCTTTTAAGACTGGTGGACTTCAACTCCCAGAATTCCCCAGCCAGCTTTGCTGAAGTCCCCAAATAAGGGACGAAGCAAAACTGCTTTCCTCTTCTGTCTTTCGGCTCATTACAAGAGACCATGCCCCTTATTTGGGGCTTACCAGGATGTTGTGACACAGTACATATACTTGTTCACCTGCCTCAGCTGATCGGGATGAGAGCCTGTGGCCTAGTGGCAATTACAACTGCCTTACATGTAAAACGACTCAGGTTCAAATCCCAGTAAGGGTATGGCTAGCTGATGAGAGCTAAATAGCTTGAAAGCATAGATCTATACTAGTCTCCCTTTTTGTTTATTTATCAGCTCAAACGTAAACACAAATGTAAACAAAAGGCAACGAAACAAATAGCTTTCTGTCTGCCCGGTCTCTTGTGATGAGGCCGAAAGACAGAAAAGGAAAGCAGCTTTGCTTCCTCCCTTATTTGGGGCTTACCAGAGTGTTGTGACACAGTACACACACACACACACACACACACACACGAATCATATTGCTTCTTGAGATGTATGGAAAAACTGTATGTGAACCCCAAGCTGTATGTGAACCCCATTTATATGGGATAAATGTCCATAATGCAAAGCATGTCAGGCTTTGTTTCCAGTTTTTTCACAAGGTCCTATTTCATTCTCTTTTCGATGAGGGTGGGGCTTTTTTTCCCCCCCTTTACAAATGTATTAGTTCCTCCATAAACTTTTCAAAGCTTGCAATAAATACAGGTTACGAGATAAACACCGTAAAACCTCTGTCTTGGCTCTCCAACCCAAACTAGTATGGTGTAAAGTAACATCTAAAGTTATGAGAACTGCTAATGAGTGCCAGAATAATATAATTTAGCTTCAGAGCCAAGTGAGTATCAAGCTTAGCCAATAGCTGTACTAATCATTCCAAAAGGAAGATTATTTATATGCAATATTCCCATTTTAAAATGACTACTTAGTTCTCATGGGTAATCAAGTTGCTAATCAACTCCAACAAACTGTAGCTTTGATGTCGGGCTTGCAATGTTTTGTTAAGCAATGCAGTATTTTAAAAAGAATGTTTGCCAGAAATTCTAGTAGGGAAAAAAAAGTTTTGCTTTAAAAATCAAGGGAATGGGAGTTATTCAGCCTGGAAAAATGATCCGTTTTTTTTAAAAAAAAAGAGTGAACAGCCCTTTTAATCTGACTAATTCACGTGTTAATTTTTGGAACGATGAGTAGAGGCATATGATTTGGAAAGAATTGGTACATGAGCACAATTATAAATACGAATGTAGCAGGGATTCAGTGATACATCATTCGGAAAGCTTCGCTCTAGAGCAAGATAACAATTTTGAAACTGTTTTGCTTAACAAAACAGGCCTATCTTTTGTAAACTTGCAGCATGTAGTGAAAACTCTACCAAGTTCTAAAGAAGACCATGGGCCTTTCTGGAATTACACCCATTACAGGAGAGGGATATTCCAAGGGTGTACATTTATTCATTTCTTAAACACACTTGAATGTTGCAGCAATTAAAAACATATATAGGTAGCTCCCATAAAATAATGTAATACAAATCCTGTACAAAATAAAATGAAAAATGCCACAATGCCACAGTAAAAAAACAGGGACAAGGTGGCTCAGTGGCTAAGATGCTGAGCTTGTCGATCAGAAAGGTCGGCAGTTTGGTGGTTCGAATCCCTAGCGTCGCGTAACAGAGTGAGCTCCTGTTACTTATCCCAGCTTCTGCCAACCTAGCAGTTCGAAAGCACATAAAAAATGCAAGTAGAAAAATAAGGACCACCTTTGGTGGGAAGGTAACAGCGTTCTGTGCACCTTCAGCGTTTAGTTATGCCGGCCACATGACCATGGAGACGTCTTCGGACAGCGCTGGCTCTTTGGCTTTGAACGGAGATGAACACTGCCCCTAGAGTCAGGAACAACTAGCACATATGAGTGAGGGGAACCTTTACCTTTACCTTACCATAAAAAATTATTGGCATAGCACCTCAAATCAGAGGAGGGCTCTTAAAAGATTCCATCTTTAGAAGCTTGCAAAAAAAAAAAAAAAGAAGGAATCAGCTTAATTTTCACAGGGAGCGTATTCCATAACATTCCTCAACTTACAACCATTCATTTAGTGACCATTTGAAGTTACAACAGCTTTGGAAAACTTATTATTGGTTTTCAGACTTATGAGCACTGCAGCATCCCCAATTCCCCACGGTCATGTGATCAAAATTTGGTTGCTTGACAACTGGCATGTATATATGACAGTTGCACTGTCCAGGGTCAAGTGATCACCGTTTGTAATCTTCCCAGCTGGCTTCCGACAAGTAAAGTCAAGAGGGGAAGACAGGTTCATTTAACAATTGCATGATTCACTTAATGGCTGCAGTGATTCACTAAAGAACCAAGGCAAAAATGATCATAAAATGGTGCACAACTCACTTAACAATTGAAATGTGATTGAATATTAGTAGCTTGGGTTGGTAGTTAGGCTGTTGGTTTGACCTTCGAGCTTGACAATTTGATTGCAAATGTTTCATTGCCATTTGAGGAGATATCAAATTGTGCTCGTCTGACAGCGTTTAAAGATCTGTGTTCTGATGGACGAGCACAATTCAAAACACACTGACGATGTCTCATCGAAAGGTGATGGAACATTTGCAACCAAATTGCCAAGTTAGGAACTCAAACCAACAACCCCACTTAACAATTGTTTTGCTTGGCAACAGAAATTCTCGGTTCCGTAGTGGTCTAAGACAAGGACTACCTCTAGTAGCTTCTTGACTGAAGTGTTACCCACACAAATGTGGGACTTACAGCAATTTCTAGATCCAATCAGGGGGTGGGGGGCAAAATAGCTGGAGAAGGTGGCCTTGGAAGTGTCTAGTTGCCAAGCCATTGCAACCAATGCAGTCTTTTGCAAAATCAATGTTTTGTGTTTCCAGTGACAGAAGCTCAAAAGTATGTGGGCTGTGACATTTTGAAACTTTGATTTCTGAATATTCTTAAAAGGCAACTCCAAGTAGAGTGCTGTATAGTAGTAGCTGCCCAGAGGAACTATGGCAACGCTAGTCAACCTTGACAAGATGTAGGGATTTCAATTCCTAGAATTTCTCAGCCAGCAAGGTTGAGGAACATTTGTCTACAGCAGTGATCACCAACCTTTTGGGCACCAGGGACTAGTTCTGTGGAGAAGGGTTTTTCCACAGACCAGAAGGGGCATAGTTTCGCGTGCTGCCTGCATCCCATAGGTGAGGCTTCGCTTGTTTGTGCGGCCCAGTTTCTGCCATGCAATGGACCGGTGCCTGTCGATGTACCATGGATTGGGGCACCCTGGTCTACAGAACACCACAAAGAGACCTTTGATGCTTTAATATGCTATGATTTTGAGAAAGCATAATACACCAAGAACATGCTTATAATTCAATGGATTAAAATAGAATATATGAAATTGCCATCAACTTCTCCATATTGCTGTAAAATATTTTATCCAAGGATACATTTCATCTTACCATTAATATAACATGACCATTAATATAACATGATATAATAAAAAGACTCTGCATCCTTTTGTTCAACCTGACTCTACTCTAGTAATCCATGAAAAATGAAAAAGGGAGATCAGATTTATCACTATGACTTTACTATAAAGGAAGTAATTCCTTTATCGTTTAATTTATAAACTATAATTAAACATAGTTTAATTATGTCAGAAAAATTCTCTCAGGATCAAAAGTTTTCACATTTCACATTAATACAGATGACAATTACGAATATGTAAAGAAAACATGTAATTCAAGACTGAGAAAAACTCCATTTTTATAATGGAAAAGTCTACATATATTAAAATGTGTGTATGTGTGTGTTCCAACATAACTCTGGAATGCCTCGAACAATTACAACAAACTTGGTCCACAGATGACTTACTCTCTGGAAACAAATACTGTGGGGGTAAGACATCCCTAATACCGCTTGGGGAGGGGAGGTGTTCTGTTAAATACAGCCTGTTGTACCTTCAAATGGCTTCTACTGTCCTGCCATAAAATGGCTTCTATTGTACAGCACAGTGGAGTTGCCATGGTAACAGAGTACTACACAAGGGGGTTCCTTCTAGTAAGGAGGAAAATCCAACATTAGAAATTACTTTTGGTCCAGACATTTTCCCCTTATAAATAAATACCTGGACAATGCCAGCTTATCAGCTAGTTATCGTTGAAATACATGTTTTCCATTGACAGCGCAGGAGATGTATATTGCTCTTTAAAGCTATAAAACGTTAGACACAATTTATGAAATTATTACAAAAAGAGCTCTGAAGTCAGGAGAACTATATCCCATTACATTTCAGTGTGCTTAATCCCAGAATATATACATTCCTAAACTTTTAAGGTATTTTCAAACTCTTGCTTCTCTTGTACTAAGATTGTTAGCTTTTACAAGGAATATATTAATTCCAGAGATCTTAATACTATCACATTAAATAATATGGCTGGAACACACACAGACACACACACACACACAGCATTTGAGATTTCCACCTAAGTAATTAAATACCTCTCCAAGGTCCATTAATCATAGTTAAATAAGGGTCTGTCAGCAAAGTTCTATGTACATATTTGGGACTATGCTACAGTCAAACACTTCGCGGTATCTAAGTTAAACAATGATTCATTAAACCTCCCTCTCTATATAATAGTTAGGGCAAACTTGAAGTGAAAGGATCGAAACGCTTTTGTTCTTCATAAAGGAGACAGTTTGTGATATTCTTTTCTTACAAGCTCTGCAAATTGCTTTAATTGCTGGCATCAGAATGTGCTCAGGTGGTTTCCTATCCATGCCTGGCTTTTGCAGCTGTCTGTTGACACTTGAGAGTGGAATGTTCAAATCTTCCAAATAGGAAGCGCACATCACAATCCAATCACCTACTTCAAATTCATGCTTTCTCATCAAAGGATCCAATAAAAAAACTAACCATTCAACTCTTGAGTACTGAAGTTTAGAAGCTGAGCAAAAGACCCATCAAATTACCAGTCTGCCAGGGTTATATGCGGCCCAACAAGCTACATCCATTTTTATCTTCTTCTTCTTCCCTATGTCCAGTTTGTCATACCAGCATTTTCAGTAACATTAGAACCTGATGGGAAACACCCAGCCAGGTAAGGCAAAGGCCTCAAGCGCACAAGTAATCTGCAGTCCTTGTACAGTCAAAAGAAACCCAGAAGTGGTACCCCCTGTCCCAAGTTTCTTATAGAACCTTATGAACTTATCTATCTGTTCCCAGGATGAGGCTGCCAGTCTGGGAAGATTCCTGCATAATAGGCAGAATACAATAAAGTAGCAAGCATGGACACGTGTGGTCTGGTTGCTTGTGCCTCAGACAAACCTGTAAAATGGTTGCAATACTTTCTCCAAATTAATACTGAAAAGTGGGCTTTCCCTACCCAATTCAATAACATTAGCAAAATCAACTCAGCTAAACCTCTCATTCCAGGTAACTATGCTGCCCAGAATCATCATGGATAGCAAGACAGTCAGCAAATAACTTTAATAAGAAAATAATAAGAAACAAACAAAGGTTAATGAAAGATATGAAATCATAGGGGTCTTTAATTCCACCAACCTAATATTACATTACAATTATTTTTGGCAACACATGTGTCACAATATGTGACTATATATGACTAAAAGGGGTTTTTTATTCCTGAAAACAGATCCCAAAATTAGGGAGAATTTCTTCTGAGTGCCTTAAGGTAAAGATATGTGCTAGTCATTCCTGACTCTATGGGATGGTGTTCATCTCCGTTTCAAAGCCGAAGAGCCAGTGCTGTCAAAAGACGTCTCCGTAGTCATGTGGCTGGCATGACTAAACACCGATGGTGCACGGAACGCTGTTACCTTCCCACCAAAGGTGGTCCATATTTTTCTACTTGCGTTTTTACATGCTTTCGAACTGCTACATTGGCAGAAGCGCCCACTCCATTACGCAGCGCTAGGGATTCGAACCGCCGAACTGCCGACTTTTCTGATCGACAAGCTCAGCATCTTAGCCACTGAGCCACCCTTTCTGAGTGTCTTATTCCACCCAAAATCCAGCTAAGGGCTAAACTGCCTTTAATCTGACCCCTTGACTGGTCCTTGTTACCCGGTCCCCCAAGGTCATACCCACAGATCACAGACTTACAATAGTAAATATTGTATTTCCTTATTCTGGTGCTCCCACCAAACTGGAATTAAAGTTCCAGGAATGCCCCCAGCCAAGTCAACTATATCTAGATGGTTCCAGATTAGGGGAGGTTGGTTGTAGAGGAACATTTAAACAGTTTTTTATACTGTATATTCATTCTTCTCTAAGAGAAACTAGTGCGGGGGAGGGATACATCACTAAAATGTTTTTATTGCTACTTTAAGCATTTTCCAGTTTTCAAGGCAATGACAAATAATTGAATTTGTCCATATCAATTGCTGACAGAAAACACACCCCACAGCAATGCTAGTGAAGTTCAACGCAGTACAATCATTAAATCATCAAAACCATTAAAATTGGGTTTCAAGGAATGAAAGGAACCAAGTTTCGTTTCTGAAAGAAAATAGAGAAAACTAAAAATATTTATGTATGTATCTTGAATGGTTGACAATTACTGATCTATTCTAGTTTCCATTCCATGTTCTTATAAATAAATGCTTATAGAGGCATCTTATCTTTTTAAAAAATATGTTACTAACATTGCCTGTCCACATATACTACTATGCAGTTATTACTGGCTTCGCTACAGGGATCCTCAAAATACAAATA